>PVJD01003405.1:0-164312 GCA_004026545.1 Mormoops blainvillei | reverse complement strand
TAGGCCAACACAAAGAATCATTTTTACATGCATTCACACATGGGTCCAGTCACCCACACAGGCAGAGATGGGGGGAGATTTGATCATTATGAAGCCAAAATAATGAGGCACCGTTGTGTTTATTTACCACATCCTTAAACAATCTTAGGACCCTCCAAGTCCCTGTGACCTTAGCAAACTGACCATTTCATTAGAAAGATGAAGCACGAGAACACACGATTTATCAGTAATACAGACAGTGGTGTCAGCGATGTCAGGACCTGACGGTTATAGCAGGAACAATTCTCTCTTTCAGTTCAAGGGAGATCATTATGCAGTATATACAGGGAAGGGGCATTTTAAATCAGGGATGTCCTAGAAAATCCAGGACAAATGTTTATGCATATTCTATTTGTAAAAACACTTATTTTTAAGTGTTTTAGGTATGTGTAGTAAAATAACAGAGGCCAGGAATTAATGTAACGGAATGATTCCATCATGCTCTTAGAGGAGCTGCTTTAGTACTTAATGTGGTGAGTCTTGCCTTGTGGCGGTCACGTCTAATTGGAGCTGCACGGAGGAAAGAGGAGAATTCCAACATATAATGGAATGCTGAAATATCGCCATTCGATGTGACCCAAGATCGGGCTGGCTGTGGCCATGCTTATAACATGGAGATCTTTGTGAAGTTAAATCAATAAGCTATCAAGCCATCGTGAGGACTTTGCAGGAATATCATAGTCTTTGCCATAGAAGAACTCAGAGTTTTAAAATGGGGCTGTGATGTTTTGGGACATGAGGATGCAGAATGGCTGGCAGCAAGTGGCACTTCGCACTGTGGCAGTATTGGAGATGACCGGACTAGAGGCTCTCTCTCGTTTCCTTAGCTCTGCCGAGTACCGTTGCCAGGGAGAAAGAAGGGGCATTCCTCCTTTAGAGGCAGGGGTGGCTTCGTGTTTCCTGTGCACGGGGAGCGACAACGGCCAAATCAGGCATTGCAAGACGGGTGCCCTGGATTTGTTCCAGAATACATCAGTTATCACTCCAACCTCAAATCACTCCCCCTCAGTGACTTAAAACAAGAACTGCTTATTTAGCTTATGATTCTGGAGGCCGGTAATTTGGGCTGGACCCAGCTGCACGTAGTCGTGAGTTTGTGATCAGCCGCTGGTCAGGAAGGTGCGTTATGGTGACGGGAGGAACTGGGCTGGTTTTCTGTTGTCACCCAGCAGGGCTCGCCTGGGCTCATCCACATGGCATCTCAGCGGAGGTCAGACATAGACACAGGGAGAGAAAGGGAGAGAGAAGGGGAGAGATACAGAGAGAGATGGGACGGGGGGAGACAGGGAGAGAAGAGGAGAGAGGAAGAGAGGGGGAAACAGACGGGGAGGGGGACAGTGGAGAGGGAGCACAGAGGCGCTTAAGGCTCTTGAACCTTCAGCTGGGACAGTGACTTCTACCACGTTCTATAGGCCAAGGCAAGATACAGAGCCACCCTGTGTGATTCTCTCCAAACTGCCTCAAAATCTGGTCCACAGAGATCCTGGCCCTCCAGCGGGCGCTCAGAATGCTCTCATTGTCTCTCAAACACAAACCCTACCTGCCCCCAGACCGACTCCAGCCCCAGCCCCCCACCCCCAGCAGAAGCCCTGACTTCCAAGCAGCTGGAAAGCGGAGGACAATGACACAGCTGTTAAATACTCTCAGCACAGGACCAGTGTCCCCTGAATAGCCCTCCCTCTTCCCTTCGGGAGCCCGAACAAGCCAAAGGAGGGTGGGTGTGACTGGGCAGTGGCCCTGGTGGTCAGTTGCCAACCAGCTGTGAACAAAGCCCCTGCCCTTTCCCGCTATACTCAGGACTCTCCTGAAAAAGCATAGTCCCTGCCCAGTGCTCAGAGGGGTCAGGGTGAGTGCCATCTAAATCTCGGGAAGGCACAGCTCTGCACGGGGTGGGAGGGGCGGTAAACTCAACACCACCTGAGCAGCAGATGGGGTCTCTCTGAGGCTGGGATCCCCCAGAAGCATACAGGCCCTGAGGCAAGAAACTGAGTGCGAGCAGTTAACTTCAGAGGCAGCATCTGAACAGACACTGAGGACCTGGGGAAGGGTGACAAGAAGGGAAGAAGCCAGTGGAAGGGATGCTGTCCCGTGGGCTCCTGCCGACTCGAACTGGGGCTCAGTCCCACCTGGGGGAACACCGAGGGACCGGTAGCGCATCCTTCAGAAGGATCTTGCCCGAGGGACGGGGAACCTATGTGCCTGTGGCTGAGGGCTGCTCTTGTGGCTTTGACCCCAGCACGCCCCGAGAAGGCTCCCAGGTGTTGCAGGAGGACCACTCTTGGCTGGAACTGGCGCATGGATGGCTTGAAGCATTAAGAGGACTTTGTGAGGTCGCAGAGCCAGGGGCCGAATCTGCCTGACTTTCAAGTCCTTGTTCTTTCTCAGTGGGTGAGGCGCCCTGCCGACCTCAGGGCAGGCCGTGCCCCGAAGGGAAGGAGAAGATGGGAGGAACAAGTCATCCTGGGAAAGGAAGGGGCAGTGAGCTAGGAAGGCCCCTCAGGGTGGAATAGCTGGACATACAGTAAAGCAAACAAACAAACAAACAAACAAAGCAGGAGAGAAGAGGAAATGGTGATAAAAGTAGTTGTTCAAATCCAAGACACCGAGGCTGGCCATTTCATTGGTGCACAGAAGGCTTAGTGTTGAAAACCGAACACACCCTGAGAAGTTGTTGTTTTAAGGTTTTAGCAAACCACTGATCCCTTCAGGGAGGGGTTTGTTGGCAATGTGTGAATTGGTCTTGTTACCTAAATAACATTTGTTTCATGCCATTTGGGGGCCTCAAGGTCGTTTACTACAGGCTGTGTGTGGCCCCATAGGGACTTTGCTGGTCCCCAAGGGCATCCAATTTGAACTGGTCTTAATTGCACCCCTGCCCACTGCTAGACAGAAGGGAGTTGACCACTCCATCCCCCAAAGCTGCAGTCAGGGTGTCACTCTTCAGTTTGGTTTTCTGTTCCCAAGTGCACATATTCGATACTACGTTGGATGGAATATTACATGAAATACTGTTGTGGGAAATAAATCCATCGAAAAGATCCACTTTGGGAATAATATCTATAAACACAAATAGTCTGAGTATATTTCTTCGTAAAGTTATGATGAACTTTTCTGAGCTCTCTCATGCATCAAATCATGTGCATTTCACAAGTATCTGCGAAATTTTTAATAGTGCATTTCTTTCAAAAATGCCCCTTTCCACCTATTTTTAGGAAAAGTTTTCCCTGAGCCTCAGAAGTCACCCTTCATGAGAAAACTTGAGCAAACAAACAAACAAATAAACAAAAAAATGAATGAAGTAGTTTACTAGTCCAAGTTCTGTGCTGAGCTGACATATTGCATATGAAAAATGGCAACAAAAAATGCTGGAAAAATCTTAACTTTAGGCAATATGCATATATCTATGTGTGTGTGTATATTATAATTTTATATATAATAGATGATCTTAAATATATATTTAAGATTATATGTAGTACAATTTTTACCATTAATAAGCTTTGGTAAAATATCTACTATTTTGAATTCCTTTATCAATCAGAGCCATAAAAGAGGACTTCACAAATACTTTTATGTTACTTCTATGCATTAGTATATCTGTACTAGTAAAACTGATGTACAAGTTTAGAAATAAAGATATAGAAAAGGAAAGGAAGAAAGGTAATGCTTATGTGTAGAATTCTCCCATAATCACTATAACAATAAAAGCTTTGGAATATCTTCTTGTTACTTTTCCAAATTTGAGATTTTTCTGTGAGAGAACATTTGAAACTGTCATAAAAATAAAGCTTACTTTTGGAAGAAATTGCTCATGAAGACCCTAAGGCGTTCATGATCTAAATTTTCTTAGGGACGAAACTGCCACTAAAAGTTTGTTTGTTTGTTTGTTTGTTTAGAAGTATGCACTGGCAACATTTGTGGTAGACCAAACTCTTTTCATCTGGTCA
Organism: Mormoops blainvillei; assembly: GCA_004026545.1. Lineage (NCBI taxonomy): Eukaryota > Metazoa > Chordata > Mammalia > Chiroptera > Mormoopidae > Mormoops > Mormoops blainvillei. The sequence goes on along the minus strand of PVJD01003405.1, from coordinate 160,329 downwards.
TGTTCTCACATTCATTAAGGTTCTTGAGAAATAATGAGTTTTTAAGAGTGCAGAAGTGTTGGGGTGTTTGCAAGTTTTAACTCATTGGAAAACTCAAACAGAGTGAAGCTACTTCTCCCAGGTCAACAGAATTAATAACTATATAGCCTTTACTGAGCCTTGGTCTCTTATTCCTGGTCCAAAGCTGCATACAATCTAATCATAAAACCAGCCTCCTCCCGGCCTGTCAGCGTTCATTCTGCATCGAACATCAGCGTGTTGTTGACTCGTCGAGTTCATCCCGAGTCCCAGACTGCCCCCAACTCTGGCGCCACGGTGGCGCTATAGAACTGAAAGTGGCAGAAGGAGGAAGGGGGCATTTTCCCACTGCCTGCTTTTGACGTGAGTCCTACAACGCCCGCCTTGCAGAGAGAGACTTAGTACCTTCCTAAAGCAGAATCCGCTTTGCTCATGAGCAACCATAAACATCAGCTGGTCAGTTTTGTTTTCCTTTTCGAGGGACAATATCTGCTGTGGACCAGCCAGGGTTCAAAGCTCCAGTGTGAAAAGCCTCACCAGGTAGCGTTCTCCACCTTAAAAACTGAGGAACCGAAGCCCCGAGAGATAATGTGACTCGGATTTAGTTATCAACATTTATTGTCTTAAAAGGGGGAAAAATCGAATTAATGAAGGCATTTAGAATGACATTGCATTCTTATTAAGTACATTTTGTAGGACTTGTGCCTGATGATCATGAACATCAAATCTGACTTCGCTCTTGAGCAAAATGAATGATAATCAAGTGGAACAAATTGCATCGCTGTTTTCCCTCCGTGTGGACTGGCGTTAGCACGTGGTAACTGAGCTGGTATGGGCTTTGTTTGTGTAGCTCCTCTCCTGCGGAGAACGGCCTGCCACTTTGCACGGTGAATTGACACCAGCTTTCTCTCGACTAACTGCCCAGTTTCGCCCTTGCTTCAGTCAAGAGGCCTACCTCCCTCTTCAGTTTATTTATAACACACACCGGTAGACAGCACATACTTTATGCCTAATTTTGTTCTAGAGCGTTTTTCAACCTCAGGGTTGAGGCTGGATTTCTCTACCTCAGCCATAGTGACATTTGGAGCCAGTAATTCTTTCTTCCAGGGGAAGCAGAGCTGTCCTGGGTATTTTAAGATACCGAGCAGCATCCCTGGCCTCTACCCACTAGATGGCAGTATCACCCACCCTCCCACTCTCAGCTGTGACCAAAACTCTCTCCAGATGTTTACCAAACGTCCCCGGGAGGGCAAAATTGGCCCCAGGTGAGAACCACTGTTGTAGATACAGTAGGAGTTGTATGATTATTGTGAAATCACAGAGAGAAAAAGCTTCTAGAATCTCTTGAAATCTTATTAGAGTCAAGCCTATGAGAAGCTAAGGAAACAAAGCCCATTCCGCCCAGTTGTCGTGTGCTAACTCTAATATAATCACTTGTGATGCCCTATACACACTGTATACAGAGGTGGGCAACAGTAGGCTTGCAGTTGTTCATATGGAAAATAATACAATAATTAATAAATACTGCGAGAAAAAATTGTGCACGCTCACAACTGTAAACCTGCTTTTGACTACCCCTGTGTTTTATTCCATTCATTCTCACCTTAATGTTGGTGATTTTATCTTTTTCCTCTCAAGAACTCATAGAAGCATAAGCATCTTCCAGGCGGTTAAGCTGTTGACGGCAATCTTGGGCGTGGGGACACCGTAGTGGAAAACAGACTTGCTTGGACACAGCGGTGTTGCGTTTATTACCGCCCCTCTTGATCGACTTGCTGTAATTGTTAGGAAGAGCCACCCTCTTATGAACAAGAAAAGTGTTTAACCAGGCAGAGCCACTGACACGCATGCCTCCTGAATTTCGGGGTACCACTGAAATTCACCTTGAAGTGTGTAGGTGTTTGGCTCACAGAATTTCTTCTAATGGAAATGAGTCCCCGTGTGGCAAGCTCATCGACTTCATGCATAATGCGGGGCCGGCAAGTGGCTAATGTCGCTGAGGAAACACATGGGTTCCAAGGAGTTAAATGCCTTCCAATAGCCGATAGACCTGCAATAAGGTAATCATTCACTTATATTAGGAGGCAGGCGCTACAAATTTTGGAATCTAGAATGATGCAAGGAGGCAAGTCACGTGTTTTATGATTGGATTTAAGTTACCCAGGTGATTTAAGTTTCAATGGTGCCTGTTTTTGTTGTTTCTTTTTTTTTTCCATTCAAACAGTAGTCAAAAATATATTGCATTAGGGTTTTCCAGAGAAATAAAACCAACAGGATATATATTTCTGTGCACATATATATATTATATTATATATATATACACACATGTATGTATATATGTGCATATTCAATATCTACCTATCTATAGTTCTCCCTATATCAGTTACACTTCTCCAAGGTCAGCAAAATTAATAGATATAAAGCCTTCATCCAAGTTTTGGTTTCTGGACCTCAGGTTAAAAGCTGTCTGTGCTGTGTGTAATTGAAACATAAAACCAACGTACTTGCATTCATTGCTCATTGTGTATTTTCACATTACTGACTTACTGCCTTCATGACAATCACACTCCACGGCTGCGTGAGACTGACGTGTCAGGCCGCATATGTACATTATGGTCCCGAGTCAGAATTTCTTTTTCTCTAGGAAGCTTGTGTTCACTCCTAAGATCCGTCCATGAACCAGCCAAGCCCGTCTGTGTTATCAGCGATGATCTTCACATACAGTCAACGTGTTGTAGGTGTTGACTACGTCTTCAAAATACCTTGACAGCAACATCTAGATTAGCGTTTGATTACATCACTGGGTCCTACAGTCAACCGTGTCGACATAGAAAACTAACCCCGTGTACAAGTGTATGCGCACCCCTAGGAGGAATCGAATAGGAGGCTCGTGGACATTGCCAGGCTCATAAATGCTATGGTGTATGGGATTGTCCTCCTAAGATTCAGCCTCATTGACGGTGTGTGCGAGATGGTCTGTAAGACTCTTTAACCAACCGGCTGCCACGTCAGTGATGCTGGAGCCTGTGCTTCATCCAAATAGCAAAGCAGGACAGGCCTCAGGCCTTTGGGGTCTCCTACAAAGGGTCAGAACACAAGGGCAATGTCCTTCTCAGCGACAAGTCTGTTAGAACGCACACACGGATTCCTACTGAAACAGGAGGGCCACTGCCGCTGGATTCGAGGAACACCATTATCAAGGCTTGGCATCCCCTCCTCGGCCCCGCCCCGCTGGATCCTGGGTCCGCCCTCCCTCTGCATTAAGTACCAAGGTCTTTGTGAACCGAGGGTTTGTCAACTCAGGGTGTGGCCGGCAGCCCACTGGCCCGGGGGCTGGGACCGCGGGCTGAGGCTCACAGCCGTGTGCAGAGCCAAGCGGGCAATTCCAGGTGAGACCAGGGAGCTGGATCCAGGCGTAAAGGAGGGAGAGTGGTAGCTGCAAGTCTCCGGTGACCAGGAAATGGAGGCCTGGGCCCTGTCAGCAAGGACAGCATGTCTCTGACCTTCCTCGTGCCATGCGTGACAAGAGCTAAGGGTTGGGCTAGCACTGACTGGCAGCCCCCAGAAACACCACCAAGTCACATTCCTGATGTAGAGGGAAGCAGAAAGACACCACAGCGGCCCCTATTTAATTACCGTTCTTACCTGCACAGCCCTATTCTCCATGGGCTTAAATGGTAACATATAAGGTTCTGGGGGGAATGGGCTGATGAATGCATACTAAGAATGAAAACCGAATGTTAAATGACATCCTGGAAATATCTGAATGGGACAGCTTAGCTCTCCTGCGGGTCAACCTCCCTGTGAGTCAGTGGAGGAAATGGGACCCTAAAGACGTTACATGGCACCCCTGAAAGGCTGTTTTTAGGTTCTAGGGAAAAGAAAGAAAGCACTTGGATCTACTACTGTCTAATTAAAAAAGAGAGAGATTTGCATTTTTAAGCAATTAAAAACGGTATGGTACGGTAGTTCCCTCTTAGCCGTGGTTTTGCTTTCTGTGTTTTCAGTTACCCACGATCAATCACGGTCCAAAAATATTAAAAGGAAAATTCCAGAAATAATTTGTAAGCTTTCGGTTGTACTCCATGCCGAGTCACGTGATGAAATCTTGCGCCGTTTGGCTCTGTTCCAACTGGAACGTGAATTGTCCCTTTGTTGAGGGTACCCCCTCTGTATGTGCTCATATGCCATGTGGCAGCTCTCTTGGCTGTCAGACGGACGGACGGACTGTTGCAACATCACAGTGCTTGTGTTCAAGGAACACTTATTTTACATAATAATGACCCCCAAAGTGCAAGAGTTGTGATGCTGGCAGTTTGGGTGTGCCAGGGAGAAGCAGTAAAAGGGGAGAAACTCCATAGGGGAGAAATAACATGCAGGGTTCAGTACCATCTGAGGTCTCAGGTCTTACCACATGTCCCCCTTGAGTAACAGAAGACTATGGTGTTGGCATAAAAATAGACACAGAAATCAATGAAATAGAACAGAGTCCAGAAATAAACCCACACGTCTATGATCAGTGAATTTATGATAGAGCAGCCAAGAATACAGACAGTTGGAAGAGGGCAGTCTTTTCAATAAATGGCGTTGGGAAGCCTGGACGGCCACACACAAAAGAGTGACGCTGGACCACTGCCTTGCGGTACACACACAAATTAACTCACAACAGACGAAAGACTCGAACGGAAGACATGCAACCATAAAACTCCTGGAAGAAAACATAGGCAGTGAGCTCCTTGGCATGGGTCTTGGCGATGATTTTTTGGATCTCACACCAAAAGCAACAGCAACAGCAGCTAACCCACGTAAATGAGTATGCAGGACTGCATCAAACTGAAAAGCGCCTGCCCATCAAAGTCAGCCGCTGACAAAATGAAAAGGCGGCCCACCGCGCAGGAGACAGTATTTGCACAGTAGATATCCGATAAGAGGTTAATATTTGAAACATGTAAATAACTTACACAACTCAATAGCAAAGGAACAATCCAATGAAAGCGTGGGCGGGAGACCGCAACAGATTGCTTCCAAAGAAGACACACAGATGGCCAACGTGCCCACGGAAAGATGCTCCACGTCAGTAATCATCAGGGGAACGCGAATCCAGACCACGACGAGAGACCACTTCAAACCTGTTAGAATGGCTGTTATCAGAAACACGAGAAGCGAGTGCTGGCAAGGATGTGAAGAAGATGGAACCCTCTGTGGTGGGAATGTAAACTGATGCAGCCACTATGGAAAATAGTATGTAGGTTTCTCAAAAACTCTAAAATAGCATTACCACAGGAGCCAGCAATTCCACTTCCACGGCGGCGTTATTTCCAACAGCCAAGATGCAGGAGCAGTCCCAGCATCCATAGCGGGGGAATGGATGCAGAAATTGTGAGGTATCTATACCCATACAGTAGAATATTATATTCAGCCAGAAAAATGAATGAAATCTTGCCATTTAGGTCAACACTGGTAGACCTCCAGAGCAATATGCTAGGTGAGATAAGTCAGACAGAGGAAGACAAATACCATATAACGTCTCTTGCAAGTGGAATTAAAAACAAAAACGAGCAAACCAACAACAACGAACAAGCTTATAGATACAGAGAACAGGTTGGTGGATGCCAGAGGCAGGGGGTGGGGGGATTGGGGAGAGAAGTGGGTAAAAGGGACCCCTCAAAAAAAAGGGAGGAGGGAATCTCATCTCTTGTGAAGTCTTTTTGAGGCTTAAGACTTAGTTTCTTCACAGGTAAGATAGAAATGTCGAAAAGGACATTAGTAATAATACTGAGAGTTCTCATTTTTTGAATATTTACTGTCAGCCAGGCACTGTGCTAGGCATGTCCCATGAATGATCTCCTTTGATCCTCAGATGAACCCAGAGAGAGGCGCTAATTTTGTCTCTGTTCAGCAGATGGGAAAACTGGGGCACAGGGAAGCCTGTCAGCTTGCTTGCGGGCACACGGGCAGCGAGCGGTGGTGCCGGAGCAACCGCACTGTGACAGTGCAGGTGCGCCATCGGACCAGAGCCCTGGAGTCCAGCCTCGACCATCTCACTAATTCTGTGACCTTGAAGTCACCCAGTCTCGCTGGGTTTTCCGAGTTTTATTGTTGTTTGCTTCTAAACGAGAACACTGGAAAACACGGCCTTTATTTAAGCCCTTTCTATCTCAGACATTCGGGAATACTGAGAAATCGCATTGAGATTAAAAAGCGCCACCAGAGTGGACAACGAAATAGAATTATTTCCCATCCAGGAGAAAAAAAATCACATGTGAAACTGGATAAAATCCTAGTCCCTAAAAAAGCAAAACAGAAAACAAACAACAACAACAAAAAGAGAAGAGGTTGCCAGTCTGCCGATCGCACTCAGTCTTGGCAATTCCCTCTGCTCGAGCAGAAAGCGGATGGCCACATCGTACTTCCCCCTGAGCACTCAGGGCAGACTGGGCCTTAGGGGGTCAGAAGGCTGGTGACCTGGGCCCAGGGGCCCCTCCCTGTGTGTCTCCAGGGGCTGAGGGGACGCCTGAGGACTGAGGATCTAGGGGTAACAGCAACCCACAGATACCAACTTGGTTCCTAAAGCAGAATTTCTTGTGTGTCTCTTGTTTTCTTAGAATCCACATATTGATATCGACTGGTATCTCTCTGAGGCCTGTCCCCATTATTTTATTGTTATTAAAACGTAATAAATAAAGGCAACAGCGTGTGCGAATCCGGAAAAAGCCAGCTGGATTTTTCCACCCCCGCCGGGCACGGCAGGGCCGCCCCCCTCCGCTCATTTTCTCCCAGGGGCTGGCCTTGCCTTCCTTTCTGACCCCTGCCTAGTCGCCCAGAGAGATGGATTTTGACAGGGCCAGGAAGAGTTGTTCTGTTTCCACGGCAACGTTAATTCACATTCTGCAGGTACATCAGCCACCACTTAGACCACTGACTAAATGAAGGCTCCTGAAGGTTCTCTGTGTTGCAGTGCCTGGCCAAAAATAACTTGGCATGCCACCGCTTCTCCCAGCCCTGGGGAGAGCGGCGCTAACCCGCCAGGATGCCAACTGTCAGTTCCGGTCCTGTTTTCTTGCTAAAGAGGAAGAAACAGGGGCAGCCTGTGTTGGGGGAGGAGAGTCCCTGGGGCCGTGGTAAGGTTTCCATGGTCTCAGAAATAGCTGAATGGAACACAGAGCTACATTCTAACTTGTTCACCCTGGGGCACCAGATAATTTGTATTTCAGCAGAAGTATTATAATTACGTAGTTTAGAGTTAGAATTAATTAGAATTTTGGGAAGCCGTGATAAAACCAGGCAGTTATTAAAACATTAATTTTAATAGGAGTCAATTTGGAGAGTCTTGCTTTTGAAGGTTCTTTCCATTCGACACGGGAGTCGGGGGAGATAAAAGGGTAACATGACTCAGGGATCCCATGGTCAACCCAACATATCATGGGTGTTAGCACTGGGTGTTTAAAAGCCAAATCAATGTCACAAATGCCAAGCATTTTTGAAAATAAACTGAATTAGGGGTGATGTTTCAGGTTTATCTGTGTGTGTGCCGGGGTGGGGTGGGGTGCGGGGGAAGCTTAGTGTATTTCTTTAAAAAATATGCTCCCAAATACATGGGTCATATCAACCTTATTGACAGTAAACGTAGCTGAGAACCTCTTCATATACAGGGTACGGCAAAAGTAGGTTTACAGTTGTAAGTGAAAGTTTTTTTCTTGTATCCTTGTTTATTCATTATTGTGTTATTTTCCATGCCAACAACTGTAAACCTACTTTTGCCCTACCCTGTATTGTTCTGGACGCACAAGACACTTTATGGTTCGATAAGTAATGTTTGAAATTAGCGAACACCGTCCGTCTCTGGGTGTTGTAGGTATGAGGTTCTCCTGGGGGCTCCTAGGTCCCCGGGAAGGAGGAGGAGCCAATCTTTTCCCTCCGGAAGCCTTTAGTCTGTTTAGTTCCTTGGAGTGAGAAGTCAGAAAAGACTTTATAAGTAAGGGAAAGCGATTTTACCTTCAGCTGAAGTTTTGTAGCAATACCACTTGGAAGTTATTAAATTCAAAGACATTCCCGGTTAAATCTCAATTTTCTAAAATCGATCATCGTGCCATGGCTGTATAAAAGCCTGCCTTTAGATCCTTAGAAGATGATTTTGAAATACTCGGGTGCAACGGGGAATCAGGTAGGCCAGTTATTCTCACATTGGGGATCAGCAGCAGGAAGAATCATTATTGTAATTAGAGAAAAGCAGGAAGCAGTGGGGCAAAGCGACACACTGTTACCAAGTGGCTGGGCCAAGTAATAGCCGTGCTGCAGGTAGCGGTGTTCTCATCGTTCCTTTCCAAAATCCTAAGCTTTTATTTATTTATTTTTAGAGAGAGGGGAAGAGAGGGAGAAAGAAAGGAAGAGAAGCATCGATACGAGAGAGAAACGTTGATCAGTTGCCTCCCATATGCTCCCTGACCGGGGACCGAACCTGCAACCCAGGCATGTGCCCTGGAAATCAAGTGACCTTTCACTTTGTGGGACAACACCCAGTCAGCTGAGCCACACCGGTTAGGGCTGGAGTATATACTTTTTGATGCAGCAGTGATTTCCAGAAATAAAGTTAAACCCTTGCTTTAGAAATGGTATACTTCAAAAGCTCAGATACATTCAGAAAGGAGCAGGAAATGGTGTTTTTAAAGAGAGAGGGTGTGCAGAATTTGTTTCCATTTTTCCTTAAAGAATGAGTTCCGAGCCTTTATGAAAATCTAGACCTTCGGGATGTTTGGTAACACCTCTAGACCTCATCCCTTTTATTCCACTCTATTTTGAGAACTAGAGAAGTGATGGACCCGTAAATATTGAAATTCGAGATTTGAAACAAAGGCTCGGAACTCATTCGTTAAGGAAAATCAAAACACATTCTGCACACCACCTCGTTTCCCTCCTTCTTCCCAGACCACACCCTTACCAGTTATGTCCCTTATTTTGGGATCGAATGATCAGGTGGCCCACTGAGCATCTTCATATCTGAATCGCAGCCATTCCTTTCAGGGGCTCATGGGAGAAGGATAGCAAGGGTTTCATAGGCTCCAGGAATAAACCGGTAATAGTAATGATTTAGTAACCACTATGACATCACACGTTTATATCACATCAACAAGAGGGAAAAGGGGGGATGAAAGCAAATGGTTCTGCAGGGCCCATTTGTGTATGCTACTACTATGTCCGATAAAGAAGAAAACATCCGCTTTCATATTTAAATAGGGTCAGTATTTTCACTGCATTTACACCATTAAATATTGCCTCAGAGCATTCACAGGCACAGCGTGGCAACCTGTCTGACTCTTGTCTACTGAAATCTCTATTGGTTTTATGCAATGTCAAGAAAGAAAACATCCCGAGGCCCCGTGGTTCAGTTTGATTGAGGAGGTAAACTTCTTACTCAGATTCTGAATATTCTAATGTGTTGAGTTGGGGGCTGGGGCATTTTCTTACTAATTCAGAGTTCTGACAATAAGCTGTGTTTTAAAAGAAATAGGTACGAAGGAGTAAAATTAATAAGACAAACATATCTAGTTTCCCTGGGATGAAGAGGCCGCACACAGGGTCCTAGCGTGGTGGCAACATAGGGTAGGGGAAAGGTGGTTCAGGAATTGTTAAAAGAGCACACAGGACCAAAGCGGCAGCTCTAATCTAACTCTTTGGGAGCAGAGAGAGTATGATTTCCCAGAAGGATTTTCTTTGCACACGTCACTGTTTCCCTTAAACTACTTCAGGAGGTTGCCTTTATTTTTTGAACGGCAAATTTTTGAAGAAAAACGTGTGCCTGCTAATTCACGCCCAGCTGACAGCTGTCTCCACGCACACAGATGGCCGTGGACTCGTGCATTCTGTGTGCGGTCTATCACGGCATTGTTTACCTGGCCGCCTCGAGGCCAAAGGCTTGGAAATTTATGAAGTGCCTTTCGGTTTCCTCCTCCAGTCTGTGATGTAGTTCCTGAAAAGAGATTAATTTTCACTGCGTTATGGTTTCTTCATTGTTAACATACGTCTTCTGATTTTAAAATTCTACTTCTAAATATGTTACTTTTCTTGTCATCTCTCCATTTATTCAACACCCATATGTGTGTTTTTCGTGCTTAGATTTTTGTTTGTTTTCGAGATGGATTTTAGTCTCTTACCCGCTGCGCTCTCTGCGCTCCTATGTGAAGAGTGAGCGCACATGTTTGGGGTGGTAGCTCCCCTTTTATCTTGACAAGATACCTTGTCAAGTACCCACCTCTTCCTGTCCAGGGGAAAATCACCTCTCTTTAGAGATGACGAGTGGCCTGAGCCAGAAGTCATTGCGGTCTCCTGCTATGTTCTTTCTTTTTGGTAATTACCCCTCTTTGCACACGGTGAAATTCATGGCAGGTAGAAGAGAGGACAGAAAGAGAAGGCAGACTGGGTAGAGTAAGTAATAACAAAGGACACAAGGATGCCAGGAAGAGAAACAGGAATGAGAGAAAAAAGAAAAAGAGGAGAGCATGAGAGCCCCATTTAATGCACCGTGGAGACTCGTTTTAAGCCGGAAACAGGTGGTCCTTCCCTGCAGTTCCGAGAGCGGCCAGCAGCGACAGAGTTGCGCTGTTAATCGCTCTCATGGAGGGCCCCGCCCATTGTGAACAGGGGGTCAAAGCACGTGACTACAAAAAGGTATATACTTGCCGTAAAAAGATAAAATGTGCAGTAAAACTTAAAGATTATGTGCAAAGGTACAAACGGACGACTGTTCCCATTACCGATTAACGATTAACCAAGCAGTCAGAAAGTGGGTGCTTTCTGAAGGAGGTCCAATTATAGGAAGCTGCCAGCTCGTAGACGTAGATGGACGTGGGATAATGAAGGCAACGTGAAGACCACCTTACACTCTTTCCTCTGCACCTTCTACAAGCTTGGAGGATCCTTAAATTTTGTTGTCTCTGACAGTTTAGACCCTGGAACAGCATAAGGTGCCAGTTATTTCCAACAGCTCGACTCATATATGTAAGATTCAGAGGGTTAGTGAATAGGCCTGTTTATTTGTCATTGTAGCCCCATGTGCAATAGGGTGACCACATGGAGGAGGTGTTTAACGGTTACTTGTGCCATGAGAGGTATGAAAGAATATTCTCTCAGTCATTTTTGTGAGTGAGAGAGAACAGGGCTCGTTCAGGATAGAATGGGCAGATTTCTTGTCATGCGTGGTCACGGAACGGAATTTAATGGGAAGGAGGTCATTGTTCAGTTGCTTCCCTCGCCCAAACAAGCTCAACGCCTCGTACTGCATCGCTGTGCAACCTGTCTCCCTCACTGTTCTTGTTCCAGAGAACGTCTTTCTGTGTGCAAGCCTTTTCCTGCAATCTGGCACCTTTCAGACTGGCGAGAGGGGGCTGGTACACAGCCAGATGTGCAAGGGGCTTGTTTTGGAGGAAGTGCAAGATCGTAACTTTATTCAGTGAGAACTACAGACTTCATAGACTCATGGAATGTTGGAACTGAAAGGGATATTCGTGACCTAATTCTGGTCTGATTCTTTCCATCTTTTTAGTTGAAGATGCCTCTTCTTTGAAGCGGTGAAGTTGCTTAACCAAGATCACGTTCATTTTTTATTATTTTGTGATTAAGTAATGTGCATTGAATGCATCCTTCTTTCTCAGTGGGAAGTCATATGTTACTGTAATAAGGAAATTTATGGAATAACTTACATGAACCTTAATTCTCCACATTTTCTCTTATATCATATATAATATATTTTTAACATCACTCCTCATAAGCTGTGCTTTCTTGGGGGCTATTATGGAATTTCTATTTCTTTACCCGTAAACTGGGTAGAGTAATATCTGTTCTCTTCTTTTCCAAGGGTGCTGAAAACATGTGAAAGCGCCTCATGAACTGTGACGCAACATACTGTGAATAGAATTGCACAAATTAATAGAGATCTTCCCAAATAAATCTAGTCTTTATTATTAGCTCATGTGCACAATGTAAGACTGTTCTGACATTGTTTAAAAGTGGGGGACTTTGTGGAGTTCTTGAACTGGAGAACAAACGTGAAATGACTTTCTCAAACACGAATTTCTTGCTCTTATTCTAATACGTGAGTGAGCATGACTCTAATGTCTTAAAAACTTGATATTTAAGCAATACATTTTATTTCCTAAAGGAAGGATTTATGAGAAGGCAACACTAGCCATTTCTGACTATGCAGATAGATATTAGTGGTAAAAATACTAGCTTTATTGAAATTAATAAATTCTGCCCTCCATTTGGTTGCCTTTTATTGAAGTATAGCCCCCGATAGAGTTTATTTCTATGTTAGATTTATCTATAACATAGTGATTCCATGGTGATTTTTTAAATTTACTTTGGAATGTTTTAGGCACGGCTTTGAAGTCTTTCAGAAAAAAATTTCTGAGCCTTTCTTATCGAAGTCTCTTTCTATTCCAGTCTCCTTTTGCCTCCCCATGCATGCGTGACATTTTGGTATCTTCCCCAAGCGTGAAGTCATTGTTCTTGAGCCTTATCCCTGCTTTTTGATGTGATTCTGCATGACTCGTTCACAGGATTTTCACTAGCAAGCTGCTGTATTGGACGCACTGCTTATCGATCAGGCCTGTGTCTGGTCTTCCTTGTCGATCTGAACCCACCTCGTATTGACATTTGCCTTTGGGGTGAATGTGCACAGGCCCCGTGGGGAAGCAGGGATGGGCCTCTGGCTCTGAGTGAGATTAACAGGGGGGAGATATCAACCCCCCTCTCCACCAGGCCCCATCTGAAGAGAAGAAAATCTCATTTCCATAGGCGTGTTGGAGAGGCCCTGGCAGCCATGTCCCCACCCATTGGCGTAAAAGAGAAGCCGTCTTGGAAAAAGACCTTCTGCTAATCAGTAGGTGGCTGAGAAACAGTGGAGAGGTTTGGCATCATCGTGGGCATTGAGGGTTACTGTCCGTGTGCCTTTTAAATTCTGCTCAGCATTTTCTTTTCTTGGAATCTGTGGCTGCACATGGTGGAGCTTCTGGGAACTGAGGCTCCCGTGAAAGCTTTTCCCGTTCGTACGGGACGCACACTGGGCCACCAATATCGATGTCCAAACACAGGCAGAATTTGGTGGGGTGTGGGTGGGATGACAGCTTTTTTCAGCAAGGACAAGTTACAGTTTGAAGAGGAAGCTAGGATAGCTTCGTGCTTCAGACAACACGCCGCGTTCCCGTGGGCAGGTGTCGTTTCCACTGAATCTGCAGCAGTCAGTGACCAAACCTTTACGTCACATTGCCATTGTTCTTCCCATCAAAATGCTGTTTGCTGCGTGTTCACGTGTCCACTTTTTACTTTGTATATTTTTAATTCAGTTTAAATTAAGCTATGCTTGGGATCTTTTTACCATTGCTAGTTCACACTTAACAATTAATTGAGTTATTATTGTAACAATCAAAAATAGACTTTTTGGATCTGCTACCTCCTCCTTTGGGTTATACATAACCTGTTAACTGCCATTGGAAGTATGGCTGAAGTGTGAACTTCAACATGTTTTATTTCATTAATTTCATTGTCGATTTATTTAATTGATTGTCCATATTTACAAAAGCAATGTCTGTCTGCTCTAGCAAGTCCAAAGATTCAGACTGGTATGTGCTCAAAGCTAACAGTCGCCTTCCCTAGCTGATTATGTATCTCTTCCTACACTTCCCTACACTTAGATTAAATATGCCCTCTCGATTTCAGGTTGTTCCACTTTAAGGGAAACAGAATGAAGCCCTGGCCAGCATGGCTCAATTGGTTGGAGCGTTGTCTCATAAACCAAAAGGTTGCAGGTTCGATTCCTGGTCAGGGCACATGCCTGGATTGTGGGTTCAGTCCCCCAGGTGGGGCACATGCAAGAGGCAACCAATCAGTGTTTCTCTCCTTCTTTCTCGTTCCCTCCTCCTCTCTCTAAAATCAGTAAGCATGTCCTCAGTTGAGGATTACAAAAAAAAAAAAGAAGAAAGAAAAGAAAAACAGAAACAAAGACAAAACCCCCAAAAAACCCACCTTCAAATCTACCCATTTTCCCACAACTCTACTGAGCAAAGAGCGGTGGCTTTTTGGTTGTAAAGGCCCAGGGACAGGTGCTTTTGTGGGGCACCTCCATAAGGGGGCATTGGCGCAAAGGTGGGATGTAGGGGCGAAGGGGACCTGGGATGCCGAGGAGGTCGTGACGTAACAGGCTCTCTAAAGGGCAGATCTAACCGACTCTTGTAAATGCAAGTTGTTTTAAAACATGGGGCACGTACGTGAGCAGTGCCTGACTCAGCCCCCATGTGCAGACAGTGGGGTAGGTGTCACTGTGTGAGAGCTGCCAGACATAAACAACTCTCACATGAGAGTTGTTCAGACGTCGCACAGAAGAGCTGCGTGTTCTCATGCTGTGTGAGGCTCTTTTCTCATATGAGACCCTGGCATTTAATAACTGTCACTGTTATTGTAAGTTTATTTTCAACTCAAAGTGCGACTTTTCTGATATCACGCTTTCTATTCGTGGTTAATGTCTTAGTAACAGGAGGGTCCAATACCCGTTTCCTCCTTCGATTACCCCCAGATCAATGTCTTCCGTATCATATTTGGGGTGAATATTTTAGTAACAAAATGAGGCATAAACGTTTTTACTTTCCCTCTATTGTAGATAACCACCATGTCTTTGGCTACCTACAGATTCAACTTTTTGGGGAGCAGAAAAGCAGACAGGGCTGCTAACTCTTCCTCCCTTTCTTCCCATCGGTAGTTGTGCTCAGACGCCACTTGTACCTCATCTCTGAAGGAAGCAAACATTGTTTCAACCACTCGGTTTTGCCCATGAAGCGAGATGGTACGATAACTGGCCAGACCCCCTTGAATTTGTCCCTCTTTCCTGTCTGGAGTCAGGGGCCAGCAGCTCCCTTGGCATTTCCTGTGTTTATCAGGGAAGCTGTGGGCTGCGCTGGGTTCAGGAAGATGGCGTCAGACCTTCGCACTGTAGTTGTCATTAGCTGGGCAACTCCTTCTTTATTGCCTGGCTGGAAAACCAGAGGCGATGAGGTCACCGCGCTCCCGGCGCGGGCGAGCTTGGTGGTGGAGACCAGCAGCGTGGAGGCCTTGCCAAGGCTCAGCCGTCCTTGAGGTTTCCAGCGTAGCGTATGAAATGGGCTACGTATTTTCGAAATGCAAGCGTGCCCTGGATCAGTAACAGAGCGTCCTCGGGGCACCTTTAAGACCTCCAAAGGGGCACAAGTTAGTTCAAGAGCATCGTATTCAGGTTTGATTTTACTGGGGATGCTTTCCTCTCACGGTCTTGTTGTTTAATGGTTCTTGGCATTGTTAGAAACATCTCCCTGAGTGAAAAAGGAGCCCAGTCTAGCGAGTTTGCTCATTTCATAGTTATCCACGTTGATGAATGGTGTTTTCGATGAAGTGTTAAAGGTCAGGAAGGCTGTTATCACCACGTATGCAGGGACAGGATACGGGACGCGTGGTTGGATTTTAAATGAGGGGCGCTGCCTGTCACAATCATTAAGCAACTCCCTGAGTGATGTTGTGTGATGAGCCAGGATTCCCCAAAGAGCAATTTAATGGGAATCTTTAAAGCTAGAAGTTTCTGACAGCCACCTCATATCATAGCAACAGCCTGTTCTCTTGGTAACATAAGCGTTCCTGTAAGCAGGTGAGGAAATTAAGGGACTCCCAGGGTTCATCAAGGGGAGAAACCTCATCGTAGCGATTGCCATTAGAGGTGTTCTCTGGAATCCCATAAGGCAGAGTGTAAGGAAGCAATGAGCTCAGTGAAAAGGATTTTTTTCTTAGAGTTTACCAGTCTTTTTTTTATTTTTTATTTTATTTTTTAGAATATTATGAGCAAATTACAAGCATCACTAGACTTTCCGGTACTAATCAAATAGCAAATAAGCCCATTAAAAACAACTAGAAGAACGTGTTCTCTCATGAGGACACTCACCTACCTACACAACAATAGCTTTGTCCCCTCCGTTGACGTTTGCCAGGTAAGATGGCACCACGTTGCCCTTGTGAAGCTGTGCTGCATTCCTGGCAGTTTCTGGGCTCGGCTGCCCCCAAGGGCTTGGGCCTGGCCGTGCGTCCTGAGCGGTGATGGACTCAGTCCTTCCCCTCTAACTTATCTTCTCAAGGGGTTTCAAAGCTTTCCCAGTCTAGCAACCACCTGTGAGATAGCTACGCAGGTTGTGGGACGCCGTTGCAACCCCAACACCAAATCGTGAAAAGGGTTTCACCACCACAGAAATAATGAGGGACGATGCACTGTTCCAAGTAGGGGTGTCCTACATTCTCGCGGAGCCCAGCATGGGTGGCGGACCCGCAGCTGTGCAGCTCGGGGGCCTCGGACCTCGGCCAGCACTTGAGGCTCTGCGTCATTGGAGTAGTCTCTGTGGTTTTCCTTTGCTTTACAAAACCAAGCGTCAGGCCATATGGAAAGAGGAAAGCCTGCTTTCGTCCTGGGCAGCTTCATGCGAGGCTGGCGGAGCAAAGCATCCCTCACGGAGACCTCCGTTCGCAGTGAGAGGGGACGCTGCTCCCCAGAAGCAGGGCTACGGCCTCCCGCCCAGCCCTGTGTCCTTGGGGCCATCCCCGTGGTCATGAACTGAGTCTGATGGCCACCTGGCCTGTGAGTCAGCCTCCCTCTCAGTACAGACGTGACCTCCATGACCGGAAAACCCTCTTTCATTTTTCCTCCCCTCTCCGCCTTTCTTCTCTTCTCTCTCCTTCCCGCCCTGTTTCAGGCCTGGTGCATGTGGTACCCTAGGGCTGGCTGGACAGAACAGTGAGGCAAGATGTCTGTGTCCCGTGGGTTGGTTCTACCAGCCACTTTAGCCGCCAAGGAGAAACTCGAGCTGTTATGAAATATCCCATAGCACCTTTCCTTTGAAAACCTGGAAGAGAGCTTCTGCTAGTCCGTGAACCAGCGACAGTGATAAACTGCTGTGATAATCAATGCTAATCAATCCACAATGGCCATAAATCAGTGTTGAAGTCAGAGC
The DNA here is from genome assembly GCA_004026545.1 of Mormoops blainvillei. Classification (NCBI taxonomy): domain Eukaryota; kingdom Metazoa; phylum Chordata; class Mammalia; order Chiroptera; family Mormoopidae; genus Mormoops; species Mormoops blainvillei. The sequence goes on along the minus strand of PVJD01003405.1, from coordinate 143,299 downwards.
TGCAGTTCGTGTATCGACTAGGATTCCACGCTCCCCAGTGATGGTGCTATCAGCTTAAAACAAAAAAAAAAAAACCAAACAAACAAACAAACAAAAGAAACAAGTCTCGATCTTTGTGACTTGACAAATCGGGGGGAAACAGAACTCCGATTGCATCCTTCAAACAAAGAGACCGCCCACCAGGGACTTAAAGACCCAGGTTCCAGTCCTTCAGTGTGTTTTCGTTTGAGAGTTCTTCCCTGAGGAAGGTAACAGGCTGACGACCCATGAGCGTGGATAGCGCGGCCGGTCCCGGCTACACCTTGAGCACCTTAGCATCCGCTTGCTGGTTCGCTCTGGCGCTGGGCAGCGAGAGAAACGTGCACTGTCATCATAAATGCGTGTTAATAAGGTCTCTTGATAATGCAAGAAAGCCAGCAACAGAAGCGACTGGAGTTTTGTTTTCGCAAAAGTATTTTTCTACTCTGGTCAGGTGCATTCGTGCGAGGGGCGCCTGTGTGGGCTGATGCTACTACTGATTTTTCCTTAGTCTAAGCATCTCAGGCAGTGAGTGAGCACACTGCGATATAGAGAGACCTGAGAGGGAACCTCAGCTCAGTGGACAGCAGAACACCCTTTGAATTAGCTCTGCGACTCATCAGTGGTGTGGCCTTTGGCAAACCTCTCCAGACCCTGGTTTCCTCATCTGTTAAAGTAACGTAATAAATCCTCTTATTGTGGAAGGTGTTGCAAGTAGGGATTTCAGAAAATATGTGTCAGCGCCTTAGTGGCAGATGCTCCATCAGACGTCTCCTCCTCAGGTTACCTCACCTGCGTGAGGGGTCCGTGACCCGTCGAGGGCCTTGGAGCTCTGGCAATGTGATACAACCCGTGGAACCCTCCTCAGAATAGTGTTTCCAAATGCATAAAACAAAATATACAGTGTCCTAAAGGAAGCCATTTATCAAATGTTTGTTTATATGTGGTAGGCAGAATAGTGACCCCCTAATGCCCAGAACTTGTGACTATGTTATGTCACATGGAGAGTTGCAGAGAAAATCAGTGTTACTGGTCAGCTGACCTTGACATTGAAAGCTTACCCGGGAATATCTGTGAATGTCGCAACGTTGCTGCGTCAAAGAATCATTTTTTTTGCTCTGAAAGATGGCCATTATGGAGTCTTTGTTAATTTAAATATTCCAGTGTGACATTAAAATCTATTTTAAGTGATGATTTTTCAAAGTCTCATTTCCTAGAACGATAGGAACATAGCTGAGTTGACATCTAATTGGTGTAAGTTACTGCTTTGAAATTACAACGCTTATTTCTTGGTGGCATGCTTATTGTGAAGGAAAATGTGCTAATTGTGCTCAGCAGTAGAAATCGCATTTTTCACGTTCTACTCAGTATCAACTTCCCTTTTGATAACAGGAGAAAAGATTCACGAAAGATTCAAAAGTAGTCACTGTCAGAGAACTCGCATTACTCCAGTAGTGGAAGATGGGTGTCTTCCGCTATGGGGCCAAGGAGGACGGTGAAGTGTCACTGACATACGTGACGATGGGCAGAAGCTGAAATCTCACCAAAGCCAGAACATGCAGCACCGCTGTTAAATGCTTCCTCCAGACCAGGTGTTGCGTGTCCAGTTACGGCGACTTAACTGACACTTCGACAAAAATGCAGGAATGCAACGTGAGAGAATAAATCTGAATCTAAACCCCTCAAATAAAAGATGGGCTAACACCAGCCTGAATGGGACATTCTGTCTCTTGCGTATCACTCAAGGACTACTCAGGGGTGTCAACAAGAGATGACGCAGTGCCAGCGGATTGGGTTGCTGTTCTTTTATGGGCGGCTCGCGCAAACCTTCATTGCCTTTTCTCCTGTCTGTTTTTACCCGAGACTGGCAAAACTGAACTATTATAGACTCTTTGGGATTGCACAGATATCATGTTGAAAATCTTCGACTTTATCGTCGCAGTGAATTTGGCAGAGAATTTTGAGACAGCCTAAGTGAAGGGTTCCTCTTGGTCTTTGAAACCAGCTACCATATCTCAGAATCACCGACTTCACTGAGTCTGGGCCCAGGCAGACTTGGGTTGAGTTCTGTTCACCCAGAAAATGCCTATGTTCAAGTCCTCAGCCCCTCAGAATGTGCCCTGATGGTGGAAACTGGTAACGCAGATGTAATTAACTATGTTAAGACGAGGTTACACTGGAGTAGGGAGGACCCCTAAGCCAATATGACTGGTGTCCTTATGAAAAGGGAAAATTCGGACACACACACACAGAAGGTGAATGCCATGTCAAGCCAAGGACTCTCAGAAGCTGGGGGAAAAGACTGAAACAGACCCTTCCATGGCACCTTGGTCTGACTTCTGGTCTCTCGAACTGTGGTTTAAGCCCCTCGGTTTGCAGTGCTTTGTTATGAAATTCCCAGCACACCAATATCCCCGCTTTCACATGCTCTAGCCAGACGAACCCACAGAAGCTCGACCTGTTCAGGCACCAGGCACATCATCTAACAAGAAGAGGGGGAGGACTGGCATCTCCCGGAATGACTGATTCTGACATCTCCATTAGGCAGAGCTCGTGTGGGTCTTAAGTTTTTTCCTCTGTAACTGAGTAGGTTTCGTTTTTCTTGAGTCTTTCCATTTGCCTACCCCTAAGGGCAGCATGACATAAACCCAGAGGGTTTGGGACTTGCCCAAAGCAGCCAGCTGCCAGCTTAAACCATGTGCAAAACCTGTATGAAGTCTTAAAAATTCATGTGGACTTTTATTCTTGGCAACATATTTGATATTTGATATTAAATAATAGGTGAGATTGCTCGCCCTTAAATAACGCCAAGACCTTGGTATTGTGCCCTACGCTCATACCACGGATTCACGTGCACGTGTCCTGACCGCTGAGACTCCAGCCTGAGATCTGCGGACTGCACTGTCCACGGTCCCTTCCAGCCCGAGCGGCCTGGGCGCCTAAGCTTCTTGGTCTATGAGTTCCATCATTAAGAACCAGATTGTGAGTCTGTGTGTGAGTCCCCCAGATAACTTCGTGGATGCCAAACTGTGCCCTTCCAGAATGAGTTAATGTAAAATTAAAAGACCACTCGTTAAAACTGTTTCACTGGATTGTATGAAAATCATGTGCCTAAGCGGTGCACGTGTCTGCCAGGCGGCTCCCCAGTGGGGCGTCTTGATTGCAGCAAATTGCTTAAGGCATCCTTTCATTTCGTGCAGGAGAACTGATGACAGTCGGGGAAAAGGCCTCAAATTAGATTCTGTAATCATACGCTACTGCTTTCTCCACTGAAGTAATTTGTGACCAGGTCACTTAAAACCAAGGCCATCGCGCACGGCCGCAGCACCCCCACGAGGGAGGGGCTGCCCTTGGACTCTGCGCTGCCGGCGGCGCTGCTCCCACCCCGCGCTGCCAACCTGGCAGGTTTTCGCCTCAGTAAAACTGGGAAGACAATCGATCGTGGGTCTGCCGCGAAGACTAAGTAAGATAATGTGTATCAAGCGTTTTTATGAATTCTGAAAGGCTACGTGAGTGTTATGAATTATTTGGCATCATTTCTAAATAGACCCAAAGGGCTTTGAGGGAGGTCCCAGTGGGGCTGATCTGCCTCATGCTCAGGACCAGTTTCGTTTATGATGAACTTCAGGAGGACAAGACACCGAGAACAAGGTTCTTAAGGCTTCAATTAATGCAAACATTTTCAGAGAAAATAAGAGTAACCGCATGGTAAGAATGAGGCAGCTCAGCGACCTGTAGGTAAAGGGGTGAACAGATGCCAAATGCATTTTTCGATCGAGGACCATATGACCAGTCATCTTCCAAGAATGTGGCGAGCTTGTGTTATTGACGAAGCAGCAGGACCATCGGCAAAACTCAAAAGGAGTCATATGATATGTTAAGGGTGAAATCAAATGATCAAAAAGCGATGGACAATCTGGCCTTAGTGACCCCTCTCCTCATCCTCTGCCGCCCTGGACAAGGCGGGCCACGTAGCATTGGCGCCATGAAAGCAGGGTTCCCAGAATGTTCATGCTCTACCAGGGCATGTCCAACCTTTTGGCATCTCTCTGCCACACTGGAAGAAGAGTCGTCTCGGGCCACATTTTAAACACCCAAACACTAACAAAAACTGATGAGCACAAAAAAGGTTTTAAGTAAGCTTACGATTTTGTGTTGGGCCTCATGCATGGCTATCCTGGGCCGCGTGTGGCCTGCAGGCTGTGGGTTGGACACCCCTGATCCGTCCCAAAGATTCCCTTTCCTTCATTAAACCTCTAGACTCCTTTCAAGCTATGGAACCACAGTCTTGCTTGCTCTTGTATTGTTTCTATAGATGTGTGTGTTTCTTATCTTTAAAGCTATACTGAAGGTTCCTAAATGAGGGCCTATTAAAAATTTTGCATTTCCCTTTTGCACACAGAAAGCACAAAACTTCAGTGCCTTGTGTCAGAATACTAAGCCTAATGCCTTTTTAAAATATATATATATATATATACACATATATATGTATATATACATATATATATATATATATTCTCGTGAGAAAAGAGGCAATTTATGGGTGACCTCAATGGGAATAAAATCGGTACGTTCTCAATGGAGACAGTCTTTATATATCGCAATGAATAAAAATAGAGAGCATTATTTAAAAAAAAAAAAAAAGGGAGGGCCCAAGAATTAAATTGGAGAGGGAAGCCAAAATAGGAAAGCACGGGATGAATGCTAAATATAACACAGTTGGGGGAAGCGCATGGTTTGCCCTTGTCCTTTTGGACAGAAGCAATAACTTCATACAAAGAGACAGGGCTGTCAGATGAAATACAGGGTGCCACTTAAATTTGATCCTGATAAACAGTAAATAATGTCAGTACCAGCATATCCCAAGTCCCATGTGGTTCGTAATTACACTGAAACCACGTACCGTTTATCAGAAATCCAGATTTCACTGCTGCCCTGCATTTTTGGTGGCTAAATCGGGCTGCCCTACACAGGAGACAGCACGCACTCATGATCTGCAGGCTGCGTGACGTGCGTCGTTTCTGCAGCAACAGCCCGAGGCTGCGTTGTGCGTCCTCGCAGCCACCATTGCTTCTGACCTTGCGCCGTTTGAGAAGAGCCATGTTGGCTGCACGCCTTCTGTACTGCCCCCCGGGCTCACTCTTTCGCCTGCCCCCACCCTGCTCTGGGACCCAGCAGGGGGGATGCCCCGGGCGTCCCTGGTCAGCTGCCGGCCTCAGCTAACGGGAGGCAGGAGAAGACAGCCCCTTCCCTGCTTGGGCCGTGGCTCCTGTTGGATCTTATTAGCCCTTTGGTCCCAGGGGAGGCGCCAGCTTTGAGCTGCTCTAAGCCTCTAGGAACGGCACTAACTTTGTTAATTGGTATTTTGTTTTGTTTTTAAATTCTCCTCAAATTACTAGGTGTGAGGGGCTATCTTTACCCTTCTGGAATCCTTTTGTGATAAAGGATATGAGATAGATATCCAGGGTCAATGGTTGTATCTATGGCCATGAAAATGTGACTCCCCTCCCCGCCCCCCAAAAAAAAAAGATTTCAAAAATAAAATGGCAGAGTCGGCATTCTGGCTGTGCCGTTCAAACAGTGAAGCCTTGACGGGCACTTAATCTCCCTCATAAAATGGGCATCTGCTCCTGAAAGTTTCCTAGAAAAACGAGTAGAAATGAGTATTAATCAGCCAAAGGAAATTAAAAGTAACCTCCGCCAAAATAAGCAATTTATCCCCAGAATGCCCATGTTCCCCATGAGTCAAGACCATCAATTTTGTAATTAGAAAACATTTGTACTTCACAGGGTTTCAGAAATTTTAGAAACCAAAATATTTAGTAAGTACAAAGGCAACAGCTAACAACAAGCCACGTCTTGTCTTGAAACATCCTTTGGTGAAGCCCCTGGTGCCTTGGGCCTCTCCCTCCCAGGGCTTCTGGGCTTCTCGCAGGAATGGGCCCAGCACCGCAGCCCAGCTCAGGCCAAGGCATGACTCCTTTCTCTGCATGTGGTAGACGTTCAAACACTATTTGCTACGCCTAATTACATTTCTGCTCTTTTGGTCCAATTGTCTTAGGGTTGGAAAAAGCAATGGAGAAATCAAGTTAAATTCTTTAATTGTTTCTCTAAACTTTCCCATAAATTACTGGGCATATGGACACGCGGCCCATCCCATGTGGTAAAGAAGCCACACCCTTGCCAGTGCGTGGGTTCTTAATCAAGAACTGAGACCTTTTGTCCAGAGGCTGTCCCAAATTGGAAGGTTCTAGCCACTGTCATCCTGTATGGAGTACAGTCCTGTTTTTATTGTTTGCTTTAATCAGAATATCTGAGCAAGAAGGGCAGGAGAGAGGGCAGTGAAGATATGTTCCTGTCAAAACTCTCCAACCCTGACCAATTTTGTGGCCAGGATTAGCTGTACCGATGAACCAGGCTCCCTTGGCAGCCGACTACACGTCTGACATACTGTGTCTTGCTCTGTTTATGCTAGATGACCACATGAACAGATATAATGACTTCTTCTCTTTTTTTAAACAGTGGGTATTCATACATGTATTTCAATGTAGCCTCTTTTCCCGCTTAGGTAAGTTTAGGAGATTTCACTCAATAGCAAATTAACGATCTGTTTCATTCCCAGGCATGCTCCCCATCCTCCAGGATGGCAGGTAAAGCTCCAACGCGCTTCTAGATAAGGAGCGGGCTGCATATCACATTGTGATGCGAAACGCTCTTGCGTTCTAATTAGCCTCCCCTCTTAGACAGCTTGGGGCGTTCCGTGGATTCTAAAATTCTATTTGAGAATTACAAGAGCAGTTATTCTCCTTTTATTATCTGCTAACTTTTTCACATATTAGTGATGGATACATAAATAAAGTATTGCATATAATACATACGTGTAGTCCTAATGTGTAACTTTTTATAGCTTCTGAACAATGGCAAACATCTCTTTCACGATCATCTCAGTGACCTCTATAGAAGTCGAACAGTTTCCCCAGTTTTCTTCCAGTCTTATAGAAATTTTGTCCAAAATACTCCTCCACAGGAAGTAGAAGTCAGGACACTGTACCTCAGGGCCAGTCACTAGGTTCATGCTTTCCATACGGTGTCTAGTCCCCACAGCGGTCTCGCAGGGCGGGTGGCTTTACCCATTTTCTGATGAGTCAGCTGCGGTTCACTGATGTAGAGTAAGCTTTCCAGGTTCACTGGGCTAGAAATGGTGGCATCGACATCTGTATAAAGATGACAAGAGCAATCTTGTGATAACAATAACCAATATTTCCTGAACACCTGTGGGTGAGGCAGGCGCTGTGCTGAGCATGTAGGCAACCAGGTGATAAGGAAGTGCTATTATTATTCCCATTGTACAAATGAGGAAACAGGCCGAGCAAGACTAAGTCCAGTGCAGAATTCGAACCCAGCTCCAAGGCCAAGCCTACCATGTGCTCAACTCGGGGAGGACATTGGATGACACACCGAGGATACTCTCCTTTGGGAATTGGATTCTTTATATTTCATGACTACAATGGTTTGAAAATCTGTGACCCTTTGAAAGATCATGTCACCGTTTTCCGACGTTAGCTGGAAATGCCAGTGGGAAGCGAGCTTCCATTTAGTGGACACAGAGCTATGCAAATGTATATACCTTCTTTTATGGACAGCAGATACCTAAATTAGCTTTCAGTCTGAGTTCCTAGAGCACAAGTGGGCAGTGATGAATTTTTGTTGAGAGAAGAGTGACATATATAATAAATGCTAGGTGTAGTGCATTTTGAAAGCATGGTTGGAATCATGCATGTTCGTTGGGTCGCGGAGAGTAAATTAGTTAAGTGCTTCCTGGAGGATGGCCAGGCGAAAGTCCACCATTCAACGAGTCTGGTGTGCGCCTGTGGAAAGGGAGCGGTCACCTCCCAAGGAGAACATTCACTGCTACCTCGTGGTAGCTACCCCAGCCAAAACTTGGCTGCTCTGCTTCTCTCCATTATGCCCCTTTGCTGTTCTTCTGTGGGTCTGGGAAATCTGTTGAACAACCTAAAACCAGCTGACTTGGGGAACCCTGGCCTGTGCAGGTTTGAGGTTCCCTATCCCACGTGGGTGTGAGGTGACATGCCCCTGTTCACCTGTGGCAGGGCTTGAAGGAAAGATCAATTCTGAAATGAACAGACACAAATCAAAGGTAATTTCATTACATGTCCCTGACCTTCCAAGAATTAAGAAGAAGCATGTGCCTTTTTCAAAAATTAGTCACAACAAATTTGCTTTCAATTTTGATACGATATCTTTGACACAGTCAGTCAATATATAAAAAGCAAATCAGACGTATTTTTGAAAATCAGCGCACCCGCAGCGCAGCAAGTCCGCCTTAATGACACTTCACAATTAGGCAGGCTGTTTCGTTAGTGTCCCCAGTACTGTTCCATGTCTTCTCGCCTCATTTGCAAGCACACAGCTGCTGGAAGTCAGCCACTCCACCATCTAGCCTCAACCCCTCTTGGTTCTGCAGCCCCGGAAGTGCAGGGACCCAGTGCTAAGTTAGAAATTGTTTTGCTGAAATTCTTTGGGAAAAAAAACAGGGACCTAAGGGAATCAAAAATTCTAGAATCGCAGCATTTATTACCCTCCCCTTTTAGGGCCCACCTCTGGAAACGCGTGTTACCTTTTGCTCTAATCCTTCTTGAAAGGACTCCCGAGAATGGCAAAAAGTTACGATTTCTCCAGTCTTGATTCTCAAAACCAATATAGTTGTCCTTTAGTCCAATTTCAAAAACATGAAATTGCTCCACATGATGACTGTGTTGTAGCAAGGAAAAACTTTGAGAAATTCTCTGCTTAAAAAAAAAAAAAGAAAAGAAAAAACATTTACCTAGAAAGGACAAAGGAAGAAAGGCCAGTGTGTAATATCTACATGTAACCAAAGCAGTCATTGGTGTTATTACTTGGCGGGGGACTAAGCACAGGTTTTTAATGGATGCAAAGAAAATACACTCAACGTAGTTATGCTATTCCACAGCCATGAGTGCATAAAGTTAACGCCCATTGGAGAAGGCACTTCACAGAGTAGATACGTAAACAGTAGTTATATTTAGAATAGTGGTTAGCATGGCCATATCAAACATTATGGCATGGAGGGAAGAAATTTACTCATGGGAATAATAGGGCTGGGAGTGACCCCCTTTTCCATGCAAGAAGGCCCTCAAAAGGCTGGCGTGGAGCCCTTTGCACGTGTGAATAAAGGAGACATGAGCTCACAGGAAGGAAGAAGACCACTGTTGTTCTTGCCATGGAGTTGTGTTGCTCTAATAGAGTGACCTCAGCAACTTCTGAGATGACTTGTTTCATGCTCAGCTGGGGACCTTGTATGGAACCCCTGCAGTGAGGGGAAAGTCTTGTGCCCCTAGCAGTGGTTTCCGGTTCTGGTTCTTGCTTGTGGCTTCAGGAAGTTGCTGTCACTCACTCAGCTGCCTCCTGCCTCCAAGGTACCTGATACCCATCCTCCCAGGACAGTTAGCAGCAGAGAGCCCAAACCCAGTCCTAACGAAGGAGCTCGGCACCCCTGCTGAGTTAGGACGTCGCTTCCTATTGTCACAATTTACTGTTCTCACTCTTAGTGCGGTTCTGACTTAATTGTGTGCTTTCTAAAAAGTAGAAGAAAATCATACCTTTGTAGTTCGGTTGAATTATTTTTTGGCATTTCCACTAACACTGAACAACGCTGGGTGCTGAGTGAGTACATTTCTTCTTTCTGAGCGAGGCTGCCCCGCTCCGATGAGTTTTCTGTGCAGCGAGTGGCTTCCGTTGCAGGGGCTTCTGTGGGAGGAGTTAAAACTGAATTTAATAGCTTTAAAAGGTTGTTTGTTTATTTGTTTTTTTGCCCTGGCCAATGTTGCTTATTGGTTGGAGCATCGTCCCATAAACTGAAAGGTCATGGCTTCAATTTCCAGTCAAGGCACACACCTGAGCAGCGGGTTTGGTCTCCTGTTGGGGCGTGTTTGGGAGGCAACCGTTTCTCTCGCATCCGCGTTTTTCTCTGTCCCTGTCTCTCTCCCTCCCCCCTTTCCTCTCCTCATTCCCCTCTCTCTGGAATAAATGGATAAATCCTCAGGTGGGGATTTTTCAAAAGTGGAATTTTTCCCCCCCTAGATGAATAGACATTATTAATTCTTTTCCAAATCAATATAATCGATAGGTTGACTGAAAAGGTTTTTGATTGCATCAGAGAGAAAAATACACAGATGTTATCATGTAGAGTGTCTTTTGTCTTTGGACCAATAGTATCTTTCAGGTCCAGTTATCGAAAGCCTGCGTGCGGATTAATAATGGCATTTCTATTATTAGTATACACACCCGCACAGATCATCATTTTAACTTTTTCACTCAAAACGTGTGGCACCTCATCCTGTAACAGCAACCCAGTCTAGTACAGCCCGGGCCCTAAATTAATAACTTTCAGCAACAGTGCTGCTAGATTTCTGCCATCAAAATCAATTCCATTACATATTTAGACATGTTTTCATATGGAAACGTATGTGAGAAATGCGTGATTTCTGTGATGGTTGAAAATTCATCTTGACCCTATTTCAGGTGTTCAGAAAATGAAGTCTACGATGTTTCTAAAAGTGGCCTCAATTTGTTATGCGTAGAATTTGACTTACTGCAGATGAGTCTGTGGACTGACCACATCAGCTGGGACGTGGTGTTTATTCAACAGGATTTAGGTGTCTAAGGGGTGGCCCGGGACAGGAGAATTTGTTACTCTCCCCCAAAGCCTTTGGGAAACGGTTCATCTCAGGCTTTCATAATTCTGTCACTTTTACTGGTGAAGCTGTGTCCACATAATGAGAACAACCCCTCTTCAAAACAGGGGCCTCAGCCCAGACCCATGAAAACATCTCCAGGCCCTGAGGCCAGAGCAGCGTCTAAACACAACTCATGGAGAAAAGACCTCCGACCTCATACCTGAACCCAGGACTCACCTTCTTACTTCTTCACGTTGCAGGCAGAATCCGTCTCCGCCACCCAGTTTAAGGGGAGAGCATTAGTGTGCAGTGTTCAGTTCTGCTAAGTTAAACAAACAGTGCGGTAGGAGGAAGCAGTCGGACGTATGTATTTTTGTTCTCGCTCACTCGTGTTGCTGTCATTTACCTGATACAAAGGACCGTTTGACGCGTGCGTGTCTGTGTGCATGGACATGCACGCTTGTACCTATGAAAATAAAACCTAAAATGTTAGCAGCCTCGTTGCCAGAATACAAAATTTTATAGTTAAAAGAAACACTTATGACAGCCCATTTGAGAATCCCACGTGAGATGTTTCTCGACGGACTAGCCAGGTACCCCAGCAAGAACCCAGATGAACAATATGTTGCGTGCCCACTCCCTTTATCTGAAGTTAGTGGGCCCCGCATTTCCAGGGGCGGAATCAGGAGCCCTGGGCTTCAAAGAGCTTGGTTTAGCGTCCAGCAGGCTGGCATGGAGCTTGGTGATCTTGGTCATGTCACGCATGGTGTATGTCTCTGGTTTTATCGTGGGTACCTGGGGACAATCATAGAATCCACAGGGTTATGGAGGAGATTAAATGCATCCTGCCATAAGGCACGTGGCCGCGGGTCCGGCCCAGAGAAGGGGCTTAGCTGTGCCTTGTTGCGTCGTTGCAGTTGTGGTGCAGTGGTGGCGTGGTAATTACTGACACTGGTAGGTTGACAATGTTTCGTTCGCCTGAAATGATAAATCGTCCCTATTGACAAGAATTGATTTTTTAGGATGTTCCATGTATGGGGAAGAGTGTAGGTAACGAAGAAATGACCGTACTTTGAGTGTAATGCAGTATTTTTATAATTCACTACTGCATCTGGCACATAAAAAGAAAGGCAAGGACAGCCACCATGGAAAACGATCACCATCTCAGAAAGCGGTGGCATGCCTGTTCTGTGACAGAGCCATTCCATCCCCAGGTGTGTCCCCAACAGAAATATTTGCCTTTGTTCACGAGGCACAGGTCCTTGAATGGTTGTAACAGCACCCTTCATAACAGCGCCAGACAGGAAGCCTCCCAAATTCCCCCAAACAGCTAAATGGAGCGGTAAGTTGAGGTACAGTCACCTAGGACGCCACAAGGAAGTGAGCATGAACTGCCAACAAGCTCACACAATGCGGATGCATTCTGCAAAGACAGTGCTGAGCGAAAGGAGCTAGACAGGAAAGAATATGTAGTGTATGGCACTATTTATATAAAGTTCAAAAGCAGGCAGCACTAACCTATGCTGTTAGAGACTGTCTGACTTGGGAGGGTGAGTAATGACTACAAAGCACGGGGTTGGCGGGGTCGGGGGGCCTGCAGGGGAGCTGGTCATTTATTGCGTCTCGATGTAGCGTTGGTTACCTGGGTAGGTTCAGCTGGTGAAAATTCAGTGGGACTCTTTGCTTAAAATAAATGTACTCTTCGCTAAGTATTTCACACTTTGCTGAAAGTTTTTTTAAAAGTAGGCAGGAAAAAAAATGTCCCTGTAGAAAATGTAGCATCTTTATCTCATAAAACGTGGAGCACAATTTTAACAATTTAAATGGGTGTACCTGTCTGGACTTTAAATCAAAGATGTAATTGGGATAAAATTCTAAAATAATTGTAAATGTGTGTTCAAATTAAGAACCAGCCTCTGAGGGTTGATAGACACTGTCTGTAGTTGAACACGTCAAGTACTGAGAGTCCCCACTGTCCCCCAAAACGGAGGTGGAACATCGGGTTTGAGTGCACTTCCTGCTGGGTAGGCTCATTGGAGAGGATGTAAGCACATGTGGTGGAAACAATTACATGTAGTTCATATAAATCAACAGGAACTAAACAGTCCTCTGAAATTCCAGTGCTGAACATCAGAGAAATTACAAAATTCTGCTATAGAAGAGACTAGCAGACAAATACGATTTTTGCCATTATCATTTTTTGTTTTACTTTCTCCTTTATTTTATTAAATTTTTTAAGGAAGAAGTCTCTTTTTCCCCATTTCTTTTTTGGTTCCTTAACTCTCATTAGATCAAGTTTAAGTTTCCTATGGCAGGTAAAGAACTGTTTTATTTTTCTTGACTATTAAGAGAAAAGAGATTATTTTTCCTCTTAATCCGTAGGTATTATGTGAATGATATATATCTTAAAAATGTATTTATAATCTTTACACAGTACTCTAGAGCTGGTGTTTTCTTTTTTGGGCTCTTCCAAGTCCTCCAATTTTATGCTATGAAAATACAGACTTTTCATTTAAACTGAAAAGTACATAATTTTTAAATTAATATTTTTATGAGGTCGAAAAGTCTAGGTTTTTCAAAACTATGGTTACGGGACTGAGGTGAGGAAGTAACCTTCTTACTCCTCCCTCTGACCTTCCCCTGGGGTTTGCTTCCTAGTTTATGGTGAACAACATTGGTCATTTTGGTTCAAACTGCATAAACACACTCAAAATCTCTTTGGTTGGTTAGTTAAGACCACAGACTCTTCAGCTGACAAAGTCGTGAGCAAACTCTATTTCAAATTTACATTTTACTAAGTATTTGCCATCACCATCTCTGTCAACTTCATCACCAATATTATCGTTATAAATCAATTACTGCGTGCCAGACACTTAGCTGTGCATTCTGCAAGCATTATCTGAATATTTAAACATCGTAAACAACCCGGGGGTGGTATCAGCCCCATCTAGCAAAGGAACAAACCGAGTCCCAAGAAAGTTATGCTTCTCTCCCTCTCTCCCTCCCTTCCCCTCTGTCTAAAAAAAAAAAAAGAAGAAGAAGAAGAAGAAAGTTAAAACTAAGGAATGGTCCAAGTTCCCATCGGAAATGAATGGCTTAGCTGGAGCGCAAAGTCGGAGCTAGCTGGCCTTTTCCGTACTGTCTTCCTTCCTTAACATTATCAATGTATCCGGGCAAAGTGCCTTCAAATGGGGCTGTTGCAATAGAAATACAACCACGTTTCAGATAAAGCTCCTTCTCCCAGGACATCCATAGTTTGGCTGGGGAGTGAAGCAGAACCCAGACAAAGACAAAGCACGGTATGGACTAAAGCAGCCTATGGTGTTTAGATAATTAATAACGTAACAACTAGTTTGACTCTGACAAAAATCAATGAAAGGCCAAGGAAACTTGAAACTACCCAAAATGAAAACAGGCTGACCATTTTGCGTGCAATAGTAAGCCCACAATAAGAAGCAGGTTGATAATGCAGCTGAGGATAGCAGGGTTCCAATACCTAGACTAGGGTGAAGGTGACAGGAAAAGCCCCACGAGAAAGGAGGCCTGGGGCGCACTCGGGGGGAAGCCTGTCTGCCACATTTAATCCAGAGTTCTGCAGGCGAGGGGATCCCTGGCCCAGGTAGCCCTCGAAGACAGGGTGTGCCCGGGTCCAGCCCTTCCGAAGGGCACAGGTCTGAATGCGGAGACCAAAATCAAAGCAGGGTTTGACGTCTCAGCCACAATAAACTCGGGGGCACTGTGGACCCCTCACCACTGGAGAAGCTTCTGAAGGCTTCGGGTCCTCAGAGCCCAGCGCGGAGGGTGGTCCGACAACCGCCAGCCGTGCTGTTGTCTGCGGGGGTGGGCATTCTTTTTCTCTGGAGAGAGGCAGGCCTTCAGTCGCCCTTGAGATGTCTTTGAAGGTCGTCAGACCAGGTCCTTTTGATTTGAAGCTCCCACGTCCGCAGGAGCCAGGCTTCTTGGGGTGGGGGCGTCTCCCGTCAGGGTCTCTTAGAGGACATGACAGAGCAGCGTTTCCCTCTGTCTCTAATGGGCTCAGACCCCTCCCCCCACACGTATGCACACGTGCACACACACACGTACAGGGTCTGCCTGCACAAGCCTACGGTCATCATTATTTATTATGTCTGGGGGAGTGCCGCCGGCCCCCGTGACAACTGTGATTAATGATAATGTGCAAACCTGAGGTAATTTGCTGACATATTAGATCTTTGCCGGGCACCAGAATGGAAGGGGCATTTTTCAAACTCTGCTCTGCCGGAGCCCCAGGGGCAGAGCTGGCTTGGTGGGGGAGGCGGGGGAGAGGGCGGGAGTTCCCGTGGCTGCTGCCGAATTTTTAGCTACTTTATGGGATTGTTTGTATATCCTGTGCGTTAATATTTGGGATGAAGATAAGTGAGCGCTGCCTACACAAAGAATCAGAAAACAATAGGGGGGGGTATTCTGCGCTGCACAGGAGCATGCCGAGGGAGCTCTTGGACCATGTTCTGGAATTTTCTAGACCTGTGTGTGCGGATGATCATCTGTAGTTGTTTGCTAAGGCTGCCAAAACAAAGTACCACAGACTGGGCAGCTTAAACGGAAATGTATTTTCACACAGTTCTGGAGGCCAGAAGTCCAAGATCAAGGTGTCGGCAGGGTTGGATTTTTCTGAGACCTCTCTCCTTGGTCTGTAGATGGCCGTCCTCTACCTGTGTCCTCACATGTCATCTCTCTGTGTGTGCCTATGTCCTAAACTCTTCTCCTTAGAAGGTCCCCAGTCACTGGGTTAAGGTTCACTCATATGACCTCATTTTAATGACCTCTTTAAAGATCCATCTCCAAATGCAGTCGCATTCTGAGGAGCAAGGAGTTAGAGCTTCAACACATGATTTACGGGGCATAGCTTAGCCCATCAGATGAAGAACTTGCACAGGTGTATCTGGATCTCATTGGACCTGTACGACCTGCATGGTGGATGACCCCGGCTGGGTCAGAGCTCTCATTCGTGGCCATATTTCACCTTGCCGCCTGTTGGAAAGCGTGGTTGCCTTTAGGTTGTCCTGCTCCGGGGTCAGAATGGCTTGTCCTGCATCCTCCCCTTTAGTTACTCTTGTTTCAGTGCTAGATTCTTAATGAGCGTCATGATGAATTTCAATGTTGGTCTCATTATATTCAAATTGCACCCTTGCTATAACGTTAATCATCAGTGGGTCCAAAAAGAATGTGTTTCTCTTCCATGAATGTGTGTCACCCTGTTTTCCTATTTCAGTCTGGCTGATAAGTTCATGGCCATTAACTGAGGTTTGTTGGCCACTCTTGCCTGCAGGTAAACTGAGTTACTGTGGCTGCTCTTAGCACGGTCTCTGCCAGATTGGTGAACTGGCCCTTCATTCCCCCAGAATGACTCTGATACTTCTGCTTAAATACATTCGTGTTCCAAATGGAATGTCTTACTTGCTAGGAAATAGGTTCCCAGCCCACTGAGAGGCTAAGCTGCGGGACCTTAGCTACACCAGTACCGGGGGCACTGCTGTGTTTGTGCAAACAAGCCGCGACAAGCCGCACACCTTCTCTTCCCACCGTCCCCTGTCCCGGTGTTGCGTGAGTGGGCACCTTGGTCCTGCATCATGCTCACCTCTGGGGAGAGTGGGCGTCCCAGAAGGGGTCAGAACAGGACACACATCATGTCATTGTTTTGAGAAATGAGGAGTAGGGGCTTTTTTTTTTAATGGAAAACACTGTAACATACAAAAGTTAAAAATAAGCCATGTCCAAAAAACATATACAAAAGAAACAAACCAAATCCCCTCTGTTCCTCTGTTGGATTTGGACATTTTTGCAATATCATCTCAAATGTTCAAGTTCCCACAGACCTGGTAATGAAAAATCCAAGACAAAATTATTTCAAAATGAAGTTTTCCCCACTCTTTTTCTGCCACTTAAGAAATGATACATCCAAGACAAGAAGATGCACATGTGCCTCCAATTAACTAAAACAAATTTATGAAAATTAGAACTGGTATGCCGATAGAATTAGAAGATGATTACTTCTCAAAAGTTTTCTTTAGTTTAAAAAAAATGATTTACTTTGCGATTGCTTTAAATAGCTCTCCATGAATTTAGAATATGATTCATTATGAAAAAAATTCACACCCATCCGCTCGGGAACATATGTTTTCCAATGTGAAGTTACCTTGTGTTCTAAGTTAAAGAGCTGAAGGGTGAAGCGTCCACATTCCCCGTATTTATGCACAGATGCACGCATCGCTGTGACGTGTCTAAATGACATAACAGAACACAAAACTTCGACAACACGACTAAGGGGCGAGGAAGTGGGCTCAGTCCAGCTCTGTCACCGAACAAGCGTCGAGGTCCCTGCACCGCCTCTCGGCTCCTCAGAGCTTCCCCTTCTGGTGCAAGGATGGGACAGGACTTCGCCCCCCTAAGTGCAGGATCTGATGAGATGACAGCTTCCTGGGGCAGGCAGCCGGGTTACCTGGGAGCGAAGGCCGGCTCCACACCTTGTCAGGTCTGTGTCCTTGGGCAGGTGGCTTACACGTGCTCAGCTTCTGCGTTATTACAGCAAGGAGAAGAGGGCCCAGCTGGCCCCGTTGCCATGGAGGAGTCAATTATTTAGTGCCCGCAAAGCACTTAGAACAGAATGGGAAACCGAGTGCACTCCAGGCGCACAGCCAGTCGCTGGTCCCTGCCTGCTGTGCCGAGTGGGCTCATTGCATTGACGTGAGCTTGTTTCTGGGACACGTGAACAACCCACTTTTTTTTTTACATAGGGAATCAGAACTTTGAAAGTAAAGAGTTTGAATTGATGGGATAATATGCTGCTAATTTGGTTAGAGTTCATGTCAGTTATGCTAAACCTCCCAAAAGAAAGTTGTCGTTTACCGATCTTTGCGAATTACATTTTGCCCCCTCTGGCACGTTAAAGGGAGGAAATACTAGATAAAATTGCATAGGACAGACAGAGTCCAGGGAGGGAAAACCATAAAGTGTCCATAATGAAAATGAAGTGGCTAAACAAAACCAAAGAATTCATTATAATTTTTCTTGTATAAGTGGTGTTCCAAGGCTGCTGATTTAAGATTGTGGGTTATTTATTAGCCTGGAGTTAATAATGCTAATTAAAAAATAAAACAGTGCCAGCTTCATGAGAGACCTTAACACTGGGCTCCGAGTGCGGGAGCTTAGGAAGGACAGATGGGGAGCTGACCTAGGGCATCACTTTGCGGTTGACTCCACCCAGACAGGCGAGTGCTGAGCCCTTGTCCTCAGTGAGCCGCCTTCGACCAGTGACCCTTGCCCAGGTGAGGGAAGCACCGGACAACACAGGTGGCTTTAGCGTGACGTTGTCGTGAGCCTGACCATGACCTGAATCATAGGGTTGAAGGCTACTCTGATCATTTTCAATTTGATAGGCTTATTAATTTCATATCCTCATCCACACTCCTGAATATGTGCTTTCAGAAACCTCCTATATTCCTGAAATCAGAGCGTTCACTCTTTCACGTAAAATAATCACATAGCACAAAGATACATCAGAATTTTTTTAAAAACCAGTTTGATTTGTCTCAACCTCAATACACAATCTATCTCCTTACACATACATACATTCACACACAGATTTAATCTATAATTACTTGTTATTTAATTGCTCTTTATCCACAAATTTTAATTATTGTTATACACTCCACCATAGTCGCCCCATACCTCACTTTGTAGGCAAACGCTGTTCCCAGTTCTTTGACATCCTTTCAGCTGTATTCTGTGGATTTAAAAACATGTGCAAATAGGTAGTTTATTTGAACAAGTGATAGATTATAACTCAGAACTTTCTGAATAATATTTTAATTCACGTTGATTTTCTCACTCTCTCAAACAGCAGTATAGTTTCTGTTTTATGAATGCACTTCAGTTTACTTAGCCATTCTTTAATAGTGACTATGTAGTGTTCAGTTCTTTTGCAGTTACAAACAGGGCTGTAACTGATATTCTTATAAATTAATAAGTTTGTACATAGCCCTTGTTGCTGTTACATGAATTCCTAGAAGTGAACCTTCTGAATCAAAAGTATTATATATTTAAATTTGATATATGTTGCCAGATTTGTCTCTCAAGATCTTTATCCATTTTCATCCCCCTTGGTGCCATATGTGAGTGTTCACACGTCCTTGGCTTGCTGATGTCACCAGGCGTCTGTATTTCTGACACTGTGACAGGTGAAAACAGTATTTCCTACACTTGAATAACATCTCTCATTACGAATGAATCAAGTGCCTTTTCATATACTTCTTTGCAATCATATTTCCTTTTCAGTTAATCATCAGCTTATGTCCCTCACTCATGTTTCATTTGGACAGCTGCTTTTATCCTTAATGATTAATTTCTAGGCTTTCATCACAGTTTAAGAAACTCTCTCTTTTATGAGATATGAACTATAAAACTTTTTTCCACTTTGTTTGCTTTCAGTTTTGCCTTACAGAAGTATTTTTTACTGTGGTTGAAATTAAAAATTGATTGTGTCATCACAGTTCTGTACCATACTTCGAAAGACATTTCTTAGGTTATATAACAAAAAAATTCCCTTTTTTTTTTTCCTCTAATAATTTCATTATTTTATTTGTGTCATTTAAATCTCTGGAACTTGTTTTGATTCGATGAGTTAAGTAGTTAAATTTCAATTTTTTCTAGAAGTTCCAGCCCTGCGGCCCCCAGCCTTTTTGGCACCAGGGACAGGACCGGGGAGGGGGGACAGGAGACAGGGCTTAGGTGAACTTCACTTGCGGCCCAGCTCCTAACAGGCCGTGGACTAGTCCAGTCCACAGCCAGGGGCTTGGAGACCCCTGCTTTAGACCATTTATCGAATAATTGTTTTACTTTCCACTGATGTACAGTACTATTTCTATCACGTGCTGAACACTTTTATTTGTCTTTTCAGTCTCTCCTTTCTATTCCATTTGTCTGCCTTTTTGCGTACCCTGCCACAGCCTTGAAATACAAGGTCTGTCCAGAAGGTATCCAGCCATGTAACATGAAAAATAAAGACATTTATTGAAGAAGACACAAGATACAGGAAACATTGTACAAAGGACAATGGTGCCTCGGTGCCCCTCAAAGCAGGCACCTTGGGACCTCACACAGTTCTCCCAGTCGCCATCAGCTGCCCCGTTGTATTTTCCTGAATCTCATCAGTGGTCTGAAATATCTTCCCTTTCAAAGGTGATTTTAGTTTTGGGAAAAGCCAGAAGTCGCAGGACACCAAATCTGGGCTGTAGGGTTGCTGAGTCACCAGAGTGATTTGATGTTTCACCAAAAAACTCTGCATGAGACGTGATCCGTGAGCGGGCATGTTGTCGTGATGAAGCTGCCAGTCACCAGTTGCCCATCCAAGTAGTTTCCACAGAGGAATGTTCAAGCTTAATGCAAAACTTGATGCAGATTCATTGCTCTACTCTCAGTCATTTTGAATGCAAGGGCCACACAGCACATGTGCTGACTCAGTGGCATCCACCGCCCCCACTGACTAGTACGGTGAAGTCACCGTGGTTCACACCTGTGCATTCCAGTCCACTCTCCTTGGCTGCCAGGTTACATCAGTGTCGTTCAAACTGTTCTCATTACATCAACAATAGCTTGACTTTTTCCAGACAGACCTCGTATAATTAAATGTGTGGTAGATCTATCTCTGAGTTCTTGACACCCCCCCTCACCTCACTGTGCCACCTCTTATAATTGGGAACAGAACCCGAACACAAGAAGAGAAAGTCCTCAGAACATGGTGAGAGCTTTGACATTTGAAACAGATTAGAGAAAACAGGAAATTGCCCTTATTTATCTTGAGGAGACTGCCATGGTGACAGACTGTCTAATTGGCTCACGTGTATCTTTTCATGGAGTATATGATTCTGCTGATTTGTATGCCATTCTCTTCATCCCAGTTGGGCGGGGATTTGGGGCCTCTTACAGACATTGTTACCAACGTTGGGGCCCTGTTGGAGAGAGAAATGGCTTTCATGTGATATGAACAGCCCCAGACAAGGGCTCGTCCCTCCCTTGTACTGCACTTAGACACCAAGGCTTTTACTTCTTTTTCAATCTTATTAGTGAGTGATCAGTTCATCCCCTCGTGTTTCCAGTTGGCATCATTTACAGCAGGGCAAGGACTGTTTGTTCCGCCTCCCACCTCAGTGCTTCAAACATTTTAAGTTGCTGTATAAATATTTCTTAATTGATTGTTATCCATTCTTTTTTTTAAAAAGATTTTATTTTTTTAAATTTATTTTTAGAGAGAGGGTAAAGAAGAGAGAAAGGGAGGGAGAGAAACATCAATGTGTGGTTGCCTCTAGTGCGCCCCCTATTGGGGACCAGGCCTGCAACTCAGGCATGTGCCCTGATGGGGAATCGAACCTGCAGCCCCTTGGTTCACAGGCCAGCACTCATCCACTGAGCCACACCAGCCAAGGAAATTGTTATCCATTCTTAAGGAAAGAGTTGTAGCCCTTTAGAGGTTCTATTTCTATTTCTCTCTCATCCCCATCAACAACAGTAGACATTTACTGACATTGTACTAACCAACGCTCAGATGGATGTTAGATTTCTCCTCCTAAATTCCTGGATCAGGTGATAGGCAATGGTCCCCAAGGGTGGCCTGAGGAAGATGGGAGCAGAGGAAGCTCTCTGAAACATTTGTGAAAATGCAGAGGGAGCACTGGCCGATATGGTTCAGTTGGTTGGGCATTGTCCCAGAAACTGAAAGGTCATGAGTTCGATTCCCAGTCAGGGCACACACTTGGGCTGTGGGTTCAACCCTCATTCAGGGTGCATACAAGAGGCAACTGATCGATGTTTCTCTCTTACACTGATATTTCTTTCCTTCTCTTTCTTCCTCCCTTCCTCTCTCTCTGCAATCAATAAAAGAGAAAAAAAAAACGCCGAGGGAAACATGCATTTTGTTGTTACAGGCATTTTGTGCAGGGAGGACGTAAAGTCATTTACCAGTTGTACTACAAAATCCGCTGGAACTGCAGCTGTCAGCTTGTCAGCATGACCTTTTCTAGTGTCACATGCCATGGAATTTCATGTCACACATAAGACAAAATGACAGAACTCTGCATTGCTTTTTCAAGACATCTCCCCATCCCCCTTATCCTCTCAAGAAAGAATACAATCCAAAAGAGAAAAAGAGCGTATTTATCACATATCAATCCCATGAGTTCAGAGAACAGGTAGGACGTTTACACATTAATTAAGCTTTATTTTACGCGGTTCTGTGCATGAGTGCGTGACGTTACTTGTGTGTGTGCACAATTACATGCACACTCACACGTGCCCACACACAGCCCTGACAGTTCAGAGACAGGCAGCCATCTTTCTGTCCCACGGTAGGAATGGAAAGATTGAAAATATCAGAACTTTTTCATGCCATTCGAATGCCATTCCGAGTTTAATATGGAATTATCTCATTATAACTAATTGAACAACTGAGACCTAAACTACTAATTTCAGCCCCAGCCAGAGTTTTGCCGATTTTGCCCCATTTCCCTGTATAGAATGTAGCATTTGACACCAATCCTGGATCAGACCTTTTTTTGGCAGCGGCATTAGTAAGCGTTAGTCTTGGGAGAGAATTATCTGCATTGCGCCTCAGGAGAGATTTTCAACCCCACCGCACCCCATGTTTTTTTCCCTCTCGGCAGAGAACTCCCACCCCCGCTGTCACCCCCCAGCCCGGCGAGGCGCGCCTCTCACCTGAACAGTGACCCCTATCGTGTGCTTGATGTAACAAGGTATAAAATCCTGCTCAACGCCAGTAGCCAGATGATGTATTTCATACTTTGTATAATACTATAGGTCATTATAATAACTTTTGAGACTCATGTTTATTGTAAATATATGTCTACATGGTAAAAAAAAGCTGCATGCGATATCACTTTAATTTCTTCCCGAAAATATCCTAACCTTATTGATGTCTGTGTCCCTACATCTCCCAAACTAGCTTGTATCAGATAATAATTGAATATTAAATTTCTATTTTCCAAGTCAGATTGATGGATTTATAGGATATTTCCCAGCGTAACTCTCTTTCTTAGATAACTCTTGTATAGGTACTGGGCTGGCCAAAAAGTTTTAGTTTTTTCCGTACGATGGCTCTAGTAGCGCTTAGCTGTCTTTAACTTTATTTGAAACAATTTTGTTAGATTGCATTGTGGCAGCTGTCATATCAGCATGCAGTGAAAAAACATAAAAACTGGTGAATTTCTGTGGGTTCTGCAGCCATTTTAATATTGAAGATGGAAGAAAATATGCAACGTTTTCAGTGTGTTATGCTTTATTATTTCAAGAAAGATAAAAATACAACTGAAATGCAAAAAAGAGATTCGTGCAGTGTACGGAGAAGGTGCTGTGAATGATCAAATGTGTCAAAAGTGGCTTGCGAAGTTTCTTGGTATTACCGCTGTTTTGGCCAAATAATTCTTTGCTGCGAGGCTGTCTTATGCATTGGAAGATGTTTAGCAGCACCCCTGGCCTCCACCCACTAGAAGCCAATAGCAGGAGACGGCTGACATACTCAAAAGAACCAAATCAGTAAAGTTATTGGTGAAAATGGAAAAGGTATCTTTTAGTTTACAGAAAAAAACTAAACAGATGTTTTGGTCAACCCAATATTTACTGCTCTGTATCTACACCTGTCGTGCATTTTTCTCCCTATTTTAACCACAGTTTTGGTATAGATAGGCAAAAACATTTTATTTTTGAAGTTTGCCTTCTTGAGGGCCTCTCAGTATGTCATTGTCTCAGGAAGTAATATTATTGGTCACTTTCAGCAGAAGCAGTAACTACTGAGGGGCCACAGTCTCGTGTGCCGGGCCTGCCGATTTGACTACTGACCCATTCACGAGTTTGCTTTGACCTATTTTAAAGTTGACAAAGAACAGAGCAACTCATGTTGATAATGCAAAAGCAAGAGGAAAAAAAGAAAAGAAAAAGCGGTAGTTTTCTCTAGTGCTGTACATTATGTCTTGTCAAGAGAATCCTCAATGAACATAAAGTCAAGGTATTGAAGCATTTTCCCTTCACTCACATCTTCTAAATTGTCATTGAAAATCTTAGATTAACAACCAGAAAGCTTAACACACTGCCATTTGTCAACTTTGTAAAGTAAATGGGAATATAAGCATGATATAGAGCTTTAATAATTAAAACGTTAAAACATTTCATGCTATTGTCGCCTGTAACCACTATGACAATAGGACTGATATACAGCCAGAGAAAACAGTACCCACCTTCCCTCCACTAGCATTTGTCATTAGGACGTTGCACTTCCTCGATCTTGATTTTGTCAGTGGAATTTGGCGGACCAAAAGGAAAAGCCATAGGTTGTCAATGTGATTTTACTTTTTAAAAATAATGGTGCTCTTTATTTGGACAATCAAGTAATGGAACATACCTGGATTTTATTCTGATAACGGAGAGTCCTTGTCACGAGAAGTGGACCTGGGGGGAGCCAGCTTCTGTAGCAGGGACACACACGCAACCACAGACCTGCGTGAGTGGAACCCCATGACCCACCTGTGACCTCAACGCTGTAACTTACACTGAGGCTGTAGGGAGACGATAGAGTGTTGCTGGATTGTAAAATATTGCCGAAAGAAAAAATGGGTTTTCCATAGCTTTACTAATCCTCTATTACGGTATACATCCATAGACCAGGTAGGGAATATTATGGGGATATATGCCCATAGCAATGCAGATTTTAATTAAAACCTCTTTTTAAATCCTTATTTTAGAATGAGTTAGCACTTTATGCTGGTATAAAAAGTTGATTTAGAGAGATCCATAAATAAGCCGGTGCCCACAGGGACCCAGTCTCCCCGAGACTGATGTAGATTCCCATCATCAATAGCACCTTGCTCCCCGGGGGCTATAGGCAGGTGTAAAGGGGGAATACTGAAAAGGCTGCTACTTTTCAAGACTAGGAACGATGTCGTCTCTGCTGTTCTACGTACTTTCGTTTCATGGACTCACACACACACCACGCTGCAGGCGAGGGGCGCGGATGGAAGAAGAGGTTCATCAGCGTCTCACAGGGGGTCTCCTTCATCAGAGTGCACAGTCTGTTTGGAGGGTCTAGACATTAATCAACACTCAAAGGATGCAGGGATTCTAAATTGCACTTCACGCTTTGAAACATGTAATACACAAGCAGCATGTGCCCATTATTGAAAAACCAGTAGGAGATACAGATTAGTAAATTTTAAAAATATAATAAAGTCACTCTATTGTCACTAAACTAAGATGGAGGCTGGAACCGTTTTGGTCTCTATAGTCAGACTGGTTATTTTCTTGTACACTTCTAAATGCATTTAAAAGTTCTATGCATGGGTATTTTACACGAATATTTATAAGCAATCACGTAATACATAACTTTTTCATAATGACCTTTGTTTTACTCAACAGTATATGCGAATCACCTTCCTCCACATGCCTCCCTTGAGACTTGTCATTGAGTTGAACAGTGGGTCAAATTTCAAAGAATTGGAGTTCGGGGTGCCAATCATACCATGGCCTTTAAGATCATGAGTTGTAATGTCAGTAACATGACAGCTACATGTCCCCAAAACTTCTGTTTATAGGATATTCTTCACCCAGTAGCCAGATTGCCTTACAGTCAAGTATTGGTGTTTTCTCCATATTTAATTTGGGTTTCCCTAAGCAAGACATGTATTTTATAACATTCATCCCACCGGACTTTCCTAAGCTTGTTGATGAGGTGGCCTTTGCGGGGGACCTACATGTTCAGACAGAGCAAGTGTATATGTCAAAGGTCAAAGGCCAATGCTGTCAGAGGCCCTCAGGGGCCATGGCTTTGGACAGAGCAGGAGTCCTCGCTGAGGCCAGCTGCTGCCCCCACCCCTTTTCTCCCCCTCCTGCCAGCTCAGGAGGGGAGACTTGGGGAAGCTTGTAGCTAAGGACCCTTCTCCAAGAACCGGCCACGGTGAAAGCTAGCGGTGGAGGTCAGTGGTCCTACCTGGAACAGGCTGAGGCATTCAGCGTCGGGACAAGGTGCGGAAGGAGATGGACCTGAGCGTGGCTTGGTGGCTCTGCTGGGTGCGGGGACTCAGAGCTCGGCCAGCGCCTGGCGGCGGGTCCCAGCGCATGCGCACTGAGGGCTCAGCACTGAATTCTTTCTGTTCAAACACCTGGAGTAGCGCTCGTCCTGCCTCCTCAAAGATATCTTTCTCTGAATGTGAACTCGAGCTTTTCTCCTTTAAACTTGAGCTTTCCGGCGGACCCACTGCTAGTCCATTTGTCTTAACAGCTGAATGGTCTAATCCCTGCCTGGGCGGGGCTGGCTGGCATTTTCTTGCAGAGATCTTTGAGGAGTGGTCACCTACACTCGGACTCTGTTTTGCCTGAGTCCATGTTGGCGGAGCTCACCGGAACTAGTGATCAGAGCCGTACTCTCTGCCGACATTGTCACAGGTGCCTTAACGCCCCTATTCTACCTGAATTCTCACACCAGCTCCACAGTGCAGAAGGTAGTAGTAACAGCCATACCCATTTTAGAAATGAGCAAACTGAGGCCCAGAGAGGTTAAGCAATTTTCCTGACCACACAGAGCTAATGCCTGGTAAAAAGGGCTGTTGCTAGTGCGCCTGGCAACTTTGTGCAAAGAGATAAAGGTATTTCTGCTTCAGGACACCTCACTTCCATCTGTTGAAGAATTAGCAGGATACACTGGCTTTTTTTAAGAACACATGGCCAGCCTCCAGAAAAAATGGCATTAAATACAGGGTCCCTCTTTTATTACAAGCTCTTATGACAAAATCATAAGCACATAATTCTGTAATGTAACAATATCACACTCAAGTGCACCATATGACATTTTAGGTGAAATATTCCAATTAAAACTATAAATTATTACACCCATATTATTACCCTACCAGCCACAGTCAAGCGGGCCTTCCTTCTGCCGGACCCGGTGTGTGAGGCAGGACATCAACATTGGCAGAGTGCAGGCGTGAAAGCCACAGAGGTGAACGCCACCCACCCCACACTTTGCACTGGCAGTGTAGTGCCTCATGGGAGATGAGAGGTCTGCTAATTATCAAAAGGTGCCTGAAAACACACGGTTCTTGAAGGTGAAAATATGTTACCTCACTCAGCCTGCATTTCTAATGTGGTTGACACAAAACAAAGGCCAAGTACAGCTTTTCCTTTGGCAGACGTGAAAGCTTTCATTCCAGGGGTCCTAGAGAGGCCCCGCACATGGGTTCCTGTTTCCAGCAAGGCTGTGACCCATAACTGGGTGCTGATGGGACTTCTGACACTGAGGGTAACTGAGACCATGACCTGTAATGCATCTCAACATGTACGACATTCATTTTCTCTTTGTTGGATTATTAATTTTTAAAAAAAATTTAACTCACTGTTCATTCATCCATTCACCTACTCATTGGTTCATTCTGCAACTCAATAAACATGCGTGAGCCCGCTGTGCGCAAGGCACCGCTTCAGACCTCCAAGACACCAAGGTAAACACAACACAGTCTCTGGCCTCAGGAAATTTATATTCCAAATCAGTCACAGCAGGAGGGTGATTTTTTACTTTTCAAAAATCCTTAGTAAATTAGTTCAAATATCCAGCATTTAGGCAACGGCTCATCCCGTTTGAAACTTGATGTTACACTGATGCATACCTGTAATTGGCACACGATATTTATATTTATACATATTTGCTCGGTTGTACAATGCAGTGATGTGACATTCATACACCTTACCATGTGATCCCCACGATAAGCCTAGTAACCGTCTGTCACTGTGAAGAGTTATGATTTTATTGACATATTCTCTGGGCCATATGCTACGTCCCTGTGGCTTACTCAGTTTGTAACGGGAAATTTGTACCTCTTACTCTCCTTCACCTTTTTAAACCCATATTCAGGAAAGAAATGTGTTTTTAATTTATTTTATCTTAAAACTTCAGAGGACTTAATAAAGCAGTTATTTAACATCATTTAATAAAACTTATTTTCTGGACTAGTCTTGCCTTGGAGAAAATCACCATCTACTTACATTATTGTGTTTGATCATTAAATGAAAGTGAAGGACTGCAGGGCTGAAAGGACCTCAGCTATTATTCTGTCCTCCACATTTTAAGCTCAGCGACGAAGGGCTTCCCCGGCGTCCCTGGTCAGTCTGTGTCCGAACTCAGATCATACCCTGTGTCCCCAGGTTCCTAGACCTGGGCTTGTTCCTACTGTCAAAGGTTTAACTTTAATCAGGTCCTGGACATGGGGGCGGGCCTGCCTGGGCCCCAGGGCCAGCCCTTGTCTCCAGCTGTGGAACTTGGCAGAGTTACTTGACCTCTCTGTGCCTCGGTCCCCACCTGGGAAACAGGAATGATCCCAGAGCTTGCCTCACAGAACTCGACCAAGATTTCAAGGTAACGGCCAGAAGCCTCGTGGTAGGTGCCTGGTAGGTGCCTGGTGAAGCTTGGCTGCTATGAGGAAGACGATGATGATGGCGGTGGTAGTTGCTGCGTGACTGTGTGAACACCCTCATGGGGCCCAGTGCTTGAGCTCTTCCTGCTTGGGCTGCTCAGGGGGCAGCTGTCCGCTGCAGGCCTCCCCTCCTTTGAAAACGGCCCTGAACACAGGCTGCGTGGCGGCCAGGCCTGAGAGCCTATTTACGGCCCTCCCAGAGAAAGCCGTCTATAGAGCAGTCAATAAAGTCGTTTTTAATTCCACATTCCTGATTTTCATCGTTTTCGGGAATCCCGAAAATGAAGTTCTACTTTTCAGTCAACTGTCATAGGTTTCCTGTATCTGAGGTACAGGCTCTCATTACAGGTTCACAGTGTTTCTGTGATGACTGCAACATGGTGTCCCCCAAACACAGTCACCACGCACATACACACAGAGCCAAATCCGCCTGAAAAGCCATATAGATGCTTCCTGGAAACTCAAAACATGTAATCGTGTGACTGTGGCTACTTTTCAATATTGTGGAAAAATAATGATGGCCTGACTAGGTCTCGTGCGTACTTTTGGTAAAGGCACGCTCTCCAGAAGCCCCGGACATGGTGACGGATCAGGTATTTCTTGTGATACTTACTGTACTGCTGACGATCGATAGGCGTTTATTGGGAATAATGAATAATTATGCAAATCCAAAAACCTTCCCACTCCTCCTCACACAGGCGTGTTGGAATTGCTTTTTGTAATTATAATCGAGGTGCTGCTGTGTTATTTTGTTAATTATTTCCACTTGATGGCCTGATTAGGAAAATTGCTCACTTTGTTTTTCTTGCATAATACACCCTTACGAGGGCCCATTACTGAAGAGTGTCTGCCCCCCAGCCGCCCCCCACACTGAGCCTCTGTCCCAGGGGAGCCTGGCCTGGCCAGTGTCCAGCAGCACCCTGGGTTCAGCCACTTGATGTTAGCCTCGAAGCAGAAGGTAATCTGTTTGTTATAACGATGTTTCAATTTTTCAACTGGAGTTGATAATATTAAATATATATTTATGGACACTCTCTCAATTGCTTTCTTATTTTTTCATTTTTTTCCTTTATTTTTATTGTCGATGCTATTGTAGGTGTCTCTGTTTCCCCCCTTTGCCTGCCTCCACCCATCCCCCAACCCCTCCCCTCTGGCCGTCACCACACTGTTGTCTGTGTGTGTGAGTTATGCATGTATGTTCTTCGGCTAAGCCCTTCACCTTCTCTTAGTTCCAGGTGTACACCCCAGTGCTTGGCATCATATAACTTACTAAGTGATCATCGCCGTAACTCCCGTACCCGTCTGGCACTGTACAGCTATTAGGGTATTATTGACTGTGCTGCACTTTGTACTCCCCCTAATTATTTGTAACTGCCAATTGGTACTTCATAATCCCTTCAATCTTTTTACCCATTCGCCCCCAACCCTCCTCCCATCGGGCAACCATCAAAACATTCTCTATATCTGTAAGTTCTGCTTCTTCATTTATTTATTTATCTTTTTTAGATTCGGTTGTTCAGAGATATGTATGTATTGTGATTTTTCAAGGTGTAGGTGTTTTGGTTAAACCTGAGACATTGGGACGTTGATGTACTGTTCCACACGTGCTCCTGTCTTGCCACTTCTGCATCCCCGGGCGACGCACGTCGGTATTCTCCCTCTGCCTACGAGCTGTTCGTCCACACAGACTCTGGCTGCCCCAGCCGAAAGGGTGGGCGTTTCTCCTACACGTGCGCATTAGTAGGACCTTATAATTATATCATCTCCCGGTGGAGTTTGTATGGCAGTGACCATTGAGAATAGGTGTGACCCGTCACTGCATTATCAGGTATGTGCAAACACTCTTAAGAAGGAAAATAGGGACAAGTGGTTGGTAAGGAAAGTTGTGGAATTGCCTGGGCTAAGCAACTTAGACGTGAGGCCAGGAACCCAGGGGAAGGCTAGGATGAAAGACCAGCCAGATGTGTGGTGCCACATGGGTACTGGACTTATCAGGTGACCACTTCATAAGCGATACCAATATCTAGTCACCGTGTTGTACACCTGCAACTAATATAATATTGCATGTCAACTGTAATTGAGAGATAAAAATATTTTTTAAAGGTGGAAGACCCAGTTTGGAAGTGGTGAGGGGCTTGAAATATGGCCTGAAAGTTACTCGTCCCTCCCAGGTAAAACCCTGTGGCTTTGACTCAGCCAACATGGTCCAGTCTTTGGAATCACTTACCTAGACAGGAGGGGAGCAGGAACATGGAACCCTGGTTCTGCCACCAACCAGCAGCGCGAGCAAACCCAGCCCCCTCCAAACTTTCATTTTCCTTCATTGATACTTGGGTTTTAGGAAAATAACTTTCCAAGGCAAATATATTGTGTGCAGGGATTGGACGTGGGACCGTCTAAGCCGGGGCAGCACGTGAAGGGACCGGCGCCAGCGTCGGCCCATTGACCTTTCACATCATCTCGAGCGACCAATGCCGACATATGTGTGCCACCGCCATCAGGCTGTTTCCGATGGATGCGTGACGGAAGGAGCGGCGTGACTGACTGTTGTACCTGTAAGGTGCTGCTGACTTGAGGCATAGAAACCGTGCAGCAGTTACAGCAGAAATCTGCCTTTCATCCCACAGAAGAATAAATAAACGGGGCCATGTGTGATCTTGGGTACAAGAGAATTCTTCAGACTCAGGTGACCTGGACGCGAACCCCCACTCAACAGTTCTGGAGCCGATGCAGCGATGTGACCCTCTGGGCCTCAGTTTCCTCATCTGAGTAACAGAGGGGGTCACACGTAGACCACAGGGCTGCTTTGAGGTTCAATAAGTTGACCTGGGGCAAAATGAAGGTTACTTAGTATTCTCTTCCTTTTCTGTACCTACTCATGGCTCATTTTCTGGGTCTACACTGAAAAGGGACATTTGACATTAGGGTACTGATAATTAGCTTTTCCCTACCAGCTAAACTAAATAATGCCCCCCCAAATATGCCCACGTCCCCAATTCTGGGAGTCCGTAAATGCTACCTGAGATGAGAGCCCAGTGTGCCTGGGTCCAGAGTGTGTACTTTTAAACTAGGTGCAGTACTGCTTTTCTGAAGTTTGTCAGCGTAGCACCGTAACTGATACTTTGCAAACATTTGCAAAGTTGTGGTATTGTTTGCAATGAAACACTTTTCCGCTGATGCCATCTAATAGCTTCTAAAGTTGGTGTAGGACTGTGAGCTCCACCAGAGCAAAGGTTTTGTTTCGTTCTCACCACTTTATCTCCCTCGCCTGATGGCCCAGAGCCAAGTAGACAGTGTGTGCTCTGTGCACACATGTGGACTATAAACCATTACGTGGTGAGGGTTACCGTGGTCTGGGTGGAAGTGCCTAAAATGCAAGATTTCTACACATGGATGCGGTTTCTGCTTTACCGCATTTTATTTTCCTGAGTAGAAAGATTCACATAATATGGGGCGCCTGTATGCATGTGTATATGTTGGGTCATTGTATGAAAAGGAAGTGATATGATATTCTCAACACTAACTAGGGATATTTGCCCAGAGGAGTTTTACCTTCCTTATCCCCCCCTTGGCCAAAATACCACATATAGGGTGGGGCAAAGGTTGATTTACAGCTGTTCCTATGGAAAATAATACAATCATTAACAAATAATATAAGACTAAACTTTTATTCTTGCATACTCCCAACTGTAAGCCTATGTTTGCCCTACCCTAAACATATAGGAAAACATGCATATATATGCCTGTATACATATATGACATGCATGTTGAATATATAACTTCCAGAAACATATTATTCATGTGTGTATGCATGTTCGTATACACACATGTGTGTGTGCATGTACACATCTATGCAAGTATATATGTATATGCATGTATATATGTATATGTACACAAGGTTGATTAGGAGCTACAGGATTTGAAGAAAATATATACCCCAGAATTTATTAAAGCAGATAAATGGCTGTAATCCAATTTCACCTGTTTATGAAATGAACAAAATCTTAGAGAAAAAGAATTTTAATCTCAGTACAGCATTAACTTTTTGACCCTAACATTCATTTAAGTGGCTCAGACCTCAGTTCTGTCATTTACTACATGGCCGGAAAGTGTTATTGTTGAAGTTTTAACTGGCGTTGCGTTCCGGAAGTAGATATTTAACTTTAATCCAAGGTAAACTGTATTAACTTTCCGTGGCTGCCAAAACAAATTACCCGAAGCAACATGGTTTAAAACAACAGAAATCTATCGTCTCACAGTTTGGAGTCCAGCAGTCTGCAGTCCTTGACATCCCTTGGCTTGTCGCTGCATCGGTCGGGCACATGGCCATTGTCTTCTCCCTGTGTCATCACATCCCTTGCCTCCGTGCATGTCTGGCTCTGTGCCCACATGTTCCCTTTTTACGAGGATGCCAGCCAGTCACACTGGACTAGAGCTGGCACTGGTGACCTCGTTGTACCTTGATTACCTCCGTAAAAAACTTGTCTCCAAGGAAGATC
The DNA here is from genome assembly GCA_004026545.1 of Mormoops blainvillei. Lineage (NCBI taxonomy): Eukaryota > Metazoa > Chordata > Mammalia > Chiroptera > Mormoopidae > Mormoops > Mormoops blainvillei. The sequence goes on along the minus strand of PVJD01003405.1, from coordinate 110,563 downwards.
ACTTTATGAGGTGCTAGGGTTAGACTTTCAACACATGTTTTGGGGGAAAGGATATAATTCAATCTATTACATAAGTTCTAAATGGAAAAAATTGAAGAAATACATTTTGAAAGGTATGTCATGCTGCTAAGGTATCTGCAGCTGAACAGCATTCCAAGTCCAGTTGTATGTGCATATGAATTTTAAAAATAGAATAATTACATTTTTAATTTCATAATTTTTCAAAGTAAACTTATTTTTATATTAGTTTATTAAAATGAAAAAACTGATATTTGATATTTATAAAAAGATAAATGACAATGGGAAAGAAATAAAATACAAATTTTTGTTTGCAGTTTATCTCTAAATTTATATCCCAGCGTCCCTCTCCTCTCTCTCCCACAATCCTCCACTCTTGGGTCTTTGCCCAATAAGACTGATAGCAGGAATATTTATAAAGTAGCACTATCGATTGTGTTGTACCACTGATTAGGGCCCAACTGAAGGTCCTCAAATTGTGCACCTACGTCTTCAGGTGTGATCCTGGCTGGAAACTGAACTCCAGCTGATCCGGAGGCTGAAGGGGCACTGTCTGAGGCACGAACTCTGGGGCCCTGGCACTGAGTAGAGACTCGTAGCAAATTCCTGCCACTTCATGCGCAGCTGCAAATATACCCCCATGGGGCACCCTATTCCACGAATATCCTTATTTGAGCCATGGGCTGTAGCTAACACTTCATTAAAATCGCTTACTTTTACTGAAACTTATAGCATTGCTTAGGGACATTTATTTTTGTAAACTCTGAAGTGGAGAAATAAATATTCTGTTTGCATATGTGTTCTCTCTCGTGCTTTAGGGATAATGAGTCAATTAAAAAATTAGTGATTTTCCTTGTTCATACAACTCCGCATACACCATTTCTGTTTGAAATTTTCATCAGGAGAGGCAAAACTGGGAGCAGGCACCATCTCGTGTAGAATCCTTCCAGAGTCTCTCACAAGCCACTGCCTGGCAAAGTCAGAAAAGGATAAATAAATTACCCCAGTAATACCTTCAATGCCCCCTGGACTTTGATGCCTTGTTAGTGTCTAAGGTTACAGAAAAGAGAAATGGAACCCTGGAGTTGCCACGGAGACGTCCCCATCCTGTCAACACCTCCTGCTCCGATAGTGACAAATGGTACTTATTACATCAGGACTAATTTCATCGGATTCAGCTCAGATAAAGATACTTAACCTTTACTGATAAAATTGTGTCATCATAATTACTTAGTAAAAGACTTTATTAGACAACAGTATTCTATGTCTAAGGATGAATATTTTTTGAGGCTTGTTACATATTACATTGATGGCATATGCCTAAAAGTTGTTTTTTTCTGCACAGTCTTTAACTATTGAGAAAACCTGCAGCAATGAGATTTTGATTCTGTGGCTATCTTGTTTGGGAAAAAAAATAAAAAGTGTGTTTTCTGCACTGTCTTACTGAAAATCCTAAAAATTAGGCTTTGCATTAAGGCTGTTAAAAGAAGACTTTCTATCCATGCACATGAAGTTAAAATAACCAGATATGTCACACACCTTTTGGGCATTTAGGGGATGTGCCTTCTAAGCCAAGACTGGAAATAAGTTACTTTTCAAGGGCCAGCTCCATCGGATTGGGAGGCGCTGCCTAGGATGCAGGGCTGAGAGGCGCTCTGAAGTCCTTTCTGGGCTCGCCAGAAAGGAGTGTAGAAATCGATTAGTAATGTCTGCCACAGGCGTGAGCAGGGCTCAGGTTAGTGGGCATGCTCACATTGCCTCCCCTGGTGTAAGACCAAAGAAAGAGACAGATAATGGCGTGGGCGGGCCACAAGCTGTGTCACGGAACCTTTTCTGTCTCGTTCACGTGGGTTTCACGCTCAGAGCCTTCTCATCCACTGTTATTCCTGGGCAGGGAAACCACAGCCTTGTAAGCTCTGTCTCAGGGTGGCAGGCAGAAAGCCCCGCAGACTTCTTACCGGCCTCCCCTCCGTCGGGCATCCAGGAAGAGATGCGTCCTCTCCACAGAGCTGTTTGCCTGGGCACTGTCCCTGGGAGAATCATGGAGACCTTGATCCACAGGGCCCACATAATTTCCATTTCCCTTCTCCGTTTTCGTTCCACCTTCTCAGGTGCTAACTCTGCTAAAGCAGTCATGGGTGAGAGCTGGAGTTTATCACTCCTGACCCCCGAAGACACGACCCTACCTAGTGAAAATTCGAAAACTGAGGGGCAGTGGGAGGAAGGATCTGGGGACATGACTATTGTTCCTAGCACCCCTCGAAATCACAGAGTCTTGGCAGCCCAGGTGAGAACAGTTCTATTTGAAATCTAATTATTTTCTAGATTAGAGAGACATCTTAAAGGGCCCACACCAATGCCAGAGGCACAAGGCAGTTCTGCAGGAAAGGTACGGGTGAAGGCACGCAGAGTTTGCAGAATGAGGGCACACACTGCTTTCTGAGCCAGCCACATCCCTTTTGCAGGTGTCTGAGCTGACTGGAGGCCAGTCTTCCCTTTGATGAGAGTGGGCAGGGACTGTACACCTAGTTTCTCCCTTCGGCCTCAGCAGGTCTAGAGGCAAGCTCCAATTCTCATTCCAGGCGTGTGGTGAAGCCAACCAGGTGAGGAAGGGCAGGGGAAAGGGTACAGGTGACAGACCTCTCTGTAGGTGATGGTAGAGTGAGCTCTTCTCTAGGTTTCTCAAGGTTTGGGAATATACAGCCTCCTCTGTCTTTCTTTATAGCTGTCACAACTGACAGGTTCACAGATTACCTTAGAAATTGGTGAGGTGACACTTTTGATATTGTGCCTGAGGCTGTAGTAGTTCCCAGGGTCTGTCCTAATTAAACTCCTATATCAGTCTTCCATGAAAATGTACCACAGACTGGCTTAAGCCACAGAGATGTATTGTCATACATCTCTGGAGGCTGGAAGTCCAAGATCAAGGTGTGGGCTGGGTTGGTTTTGTCTGGGGCTGTAAGGGAAGATCTGTCTCTTCCTCTCCCCCAGCTTCTAGTGTTTTGCTGGCTGTCTTTGGGTTCCTTGGCTTGTGGAAATATCACCCTGGGCTTGGCCTTCATTGTCACATGGTGCTCTCCCTGTATGTGTGTTTCTGTTTGAATGTCCCCTTTTAATCAGTTCAACTGGCTGTATTGGATTATTGTTCTCCCTAATGAGCTCCTCTCAACTTCTTATGCTTGCAAAGACCTTTACTCCCAAATGGGCTCACCTTCTTGCTACTGGGGCTTAGGACTTCACCGTGGGAGTTTGTGGGGAATGCGGTTCAGCCCGAAACCACGTATTAGGTTCAAACCTTGTGATTTTTCTCTGTTCCCCCAATCTGCAGATTTCTGATCTTCCCACTTGTTCCATAAAGTTCAACTTCATTCCTTCAGTTTTCCTCAGGATTTCAGTTTGTTACCATCCTGGAAACACACACACACATATTCTTGGTTATAAATTTAATACATTGTCATTTTAGTTCACATTTGAAAGGGATAAAGTAAACAAAATCACAGATCACCGATCACAGATCTTGAGATGCAGTCCAGCCCCTATGTATGTTTGTCTCTTTGCTTTTAGACTTTTATATACATGCAGACTTATTTTAAAATGAGAATTGGGATCACCTACACATAATATCTTACCCAGGTTATTTTATGAATTTTTATATTGCAATTATTTCATCATATTATTCAGTCTTCTTGAAAACATGAGTTTCATTGAACTATAAAGTCACTATAATTGGTCTCTGTTATTTTGTTTTGTGTTTAATGTTTTTGTTGTGTCCTATTTTCATTCTCTTAATATTCCTAATATGTCCTTTTCTTCTTAACATTTTCTCTATGACCTTGTTTTCATTACTGTTTTTTCTCTGGAGTTTTGAATGCCTTCACTATTTAGTCTACTCATGATTACTTCTACATATTTGTATAAATGTATGCAAACATATTTTTCTAGTTAAAAAAGCTAAGAATAAAAAAATCTGTGTTTCTCAGGAGGAAGGTGAGTAAATTGTATCCCTTTAATTTAGTTGTTCTTTTCCTGCTAGTGCTTTGATTCAGTACCAAGAGTCAGGAACTTTACAAGGTGATGATGATGATGGTGGTGGTGATGGTGGTGGAGGTAGAATTGATTGGTTATTTTGTGAAGTTTTATGAGCATATCAATAGCACATATTTTGATGCATTTTATATTTAGTTGCATTATTGTAAGACACACAGTATATTCTTTTGATAGATTGGGACATGATAGTAATGTTTTTCCAGGAAAGGCACATGGGTGATACAGCTGGTGAGACCTTGAATGCAGAAAAATCTCTTCACCCTCCTGTGTGAAAGATAATATAGCTGGGTATAAAAGTTTGCTCAGAGAACTCTATATCCTGCTCCATTTATAGATAACCTATTATATCAGCCTATATAACTAGAAGGTTTTTTAATCCTATATTTCAAAATGTTTTCCATATGTCTAAAGATTCTTTTATTTTCAGTAAAATTGCCAGGTACTTCATGAATTCTTTCTATCTATAAGCACAGGATTTTATGATCTCCTAATTACTTTTTTTCACTATTTCTTTATTTCCCCCTTTATACAATTTTCAATTACTATGATTTATGGCCAAAATGGATTGGATAGTCATTCGTGCTCAGTTCTTATTTCTTAAATTATATTAGTGGTTTAATTTTTTACTCTTGATTTTTAAGGTTTTTGTTTTCAATTATTCAGTTTTCAATGTTATGTAATATTCAATTTTATGTAATATTTCATCTTCTATTTAAAGTTTTTAATTTAATAATCATGTTTTTGCATGCCTACCCAGTTTGTTCTCATCTCAGCTTATCCTTCCATTTTAGAAGATTGTTCTAGTTTTTATATACGCAATGTCTTCTTTACATTGGGATGATTAATCAGGTGTTTCTAAAGCCATCTACTGTTTGTATTGTTTGCTAAAACATTCATACTTTTGTCCTCCAGTACTGGAAGTCCTGAGCAAGAGAGAGATTTCCTTCACTGAAAGTAAATCCCATGTTTTTATGGCTCTAATCACAGTTTGCCTATCTTCCCTGGAATGTTACAAAATTCTCCTATGCCCAGCTGCAGAACTCTAAGAATTAAACTCATAGTTTGTTTGCTTCAGCATTTGAACCTTGAATTTGAGCTTCAGTCAAAACTGGTTGATTAATACATGAGCTCTTCTCTACAGGGTGTCTTGCTCAGGTGGCATGTGAGGGCTTAGAGTAATTTCATTGAATCCTTCTCTCTGGCCAACCTTATTGCCCTATCTTCCCAACTGGACCATTTGCCAGAGTCTGAGGTGGCTAGCACCATCTTTACTCTCTTTAAAGCTCCATAGTACATCAGTGGTTACTCCCAGGGATGTTCTCCCATCTTTTATTAAGACATCTGTGTGTGGAAGAAAGAACACATGTATTCAAGCAAAAGATCTAGGTTTGAATCTGCGTGAGTCATTCATTCACTGAGTGATTTTAGGCAAGAGATTTAACCATTTGGATCCACACTTTCATTATTTATACTTGGGAATCATGATAGAGGGCAGACATTCTGCTTCAGGAGAAATGAGATCATACATAGGACAGAGCTCATTAGGTTTTATCATTGTGGTCATCCATGCCCTTTACCTAAGGAAACTTAACCATCTGAAAGGGATTTTTTCTTCAAAATGCTTTGCATTTTTCTTGGAGCTATCACACTTATTAAGGACAGTGATTATTATTTGCTGGGTTAAATTGAATTAACCTAGAACCATACCAGAAATCTCTGGTGGCTATTGTAGCTTACTTTTACTCTACAACAATAAGAAAAATTTGAGCTATTTCCTGTCCAACATGGAGATGTATCTATCTATATATAGATATATAGGTAGAAAGATCTCCACATGTATATATATCTCCATATGCAATATATGTATATATGTATATATATCTACAAAGCTCTTTATTTTCCTTGTATTCATCAAGTATCAAATTCAATATGATATTAGACATAATAATTAACTTATGTTCATATTTCTGAAATGAATTCTAATGTTTTCTGCTATACCTAGAAATTCACTTTCTTCAAAAAATCTTTATGATTATTTAGAAATCAATTGTTCCTCCTGTATTATGTCTTGAAAGTGACTTTTGATCAAGAAGAATAAAATCTTCATGAAATATTATATATTAAAAATAAAAATAAAGAAAAATAAAAATAAAAATAGATATCTACTGAAATCCACAGATTTATAATGCTACTAAAAGTAATTTTAGGACCTTCCTACTCAGTTAGGTGCAGCCATACAGGAAAGAAAAATATAGACACCAGAGTGGTTTGACCCCATCAGATGGATGTCACTTTGTCAGATGACAGGATATTAGATCAAGCAAAAAGGAAAAAAGGACCCATGGACATGGATGACAGTGTGGTTATCGTGTGGTAGGGGAAATAGGGATATAAGGGGACTAAATGGTAAAGAAAAAAATACAATAAAAACATTTAAAAAAAGAGAAACTTGAAGAAGTACTAAGCATTTCAAAGTCCTTTGATTTGCATATACAATAGCAGTTAGTTACATGAGAAGTTCTTGACTTTTTAAATTATACAGATTTTTTCACAGAATTTCCATGAAATAATGATATTTTAAATGTTATGTATCCCGAACTCTTTGCCTTTCAAAAAACTCTTGAATTTCTGCTAAGAGCACCTTGCCCTGGGATGCAACCACTGGAGAGTTCTGTAATACTGTGCCTAGACACCGTCGGTCATGAGATAGCATTGTGCTTGTTAAATACAGTATCTTTATTATTTTCTTTTCTTTTATTAATTCAAGCAACTAAATTTACCTTAGTATAAATCCCCTTAATTTTCTTTTCAAATTACTGAGTATGATTTTTACCCCTAAATCCTGAAAACTATTATTTTCCATTTTGCTCTTTGTCTTAAAATAGAAAGAGTAGGTTTCATCCTGTCTCTATACTATTTGCTTATTTTGACAAAAGACTAACATTTATGCAAGAAATGATCAAGGAAATTTCTGTTTTGTTTATGAGACAGAAATTCAATATGCACCTATTAAACACAAGACCCTAACCGGCACAAAGTGCTAATTAGCATATCTTTACAACCAGTTGCAAGACTTTTTCCCCTTGCAATTGATAAAGCACACACAGGCACGTGAAGACATAACCTTGGAAGGGATGCAGCCGGTGAAGAGATTGGTGCAGAGAAGAAGCCAGTGTGCAGAAGAGTAAGCAGGAAGGCACTAAGAAGAAGCAGGGAAGTCAGAGGGAACCCACCCTTGAAGGACAGGTAGGAATCGAAGAGTTAAATCCAAGTAGTGAAGTCCAGAAAAGTCTCCAAATCAATGAACCCCATGACAGTGGGCTGCTTGCGAACGCCCTGTCTCCCCAGCATCTTGCACGGTAACCATTGAGTCCTGGGCAGTTCTTTGGTTTCTCCTCTATTTCTCCATTTCCTCTTCAAATATGCCCAGAAGTTAGTATTAACAGCATTTACAGTACAAACAGTCCAACAGTGGTGTTACCACCTCTTGGAGAGTTGTATGAAGGAGACCAGGGATGGCAATACTCTTTTTATATTAAGGCATGTTATACTGCTATTTGTACTAGACTTTAGGTCAGGTTCCATTTGCTTTTCTTTTTTATAAAACTATTATAAAATAATGACTTTTTTCATTTAATTATAACTATAAAGTCTTTACCTGGAAAAATCAATCTCTTTAAAAATAATTTTTAGTATTAATATTAGTAAGTTTTATTGATTGTCTAACACATACAGAACATGTCCAGATCAAATTCTAGGTGTATCCCTTTTTCCTGAGTAGTTTCTTCCTTCATTTCCACTAATCCCACCTTGTGTCTATAGACTTGATCTTGGAAAAAGTTCCAGCAATACAAGATCTGTCCAGGAGGTATCCAGCCTTATAATATGAACAATAGAGACATTTACTGAAGAAGCTACAAGATACAAGAAACATTGTGCATAGTTCAATGACACCTCAGTCCCCTTCAAAGTAGGCACCTTAGGACCTCACACAGTTCTCCCAATCACCATCAGCTGCCCCATTGTATTTTCCTGAATCACATCAATGGCCTGAAATCTGTTCCCTTTCAAAGACGATTTTAGTTTTGGGAAAAGCCAGAAGTCACAGGGAAACAAATCTGGGCTGTAGGGGGCTGAGTCACCTGGGTGATTTGATGTTTTGCCAAAAACTCTGCATGAGACGTGATGCATGAGGGCACGTGTTGTTGCAATGAAGTTACCCATAGCTGCGGCCTTTGAATCATCCAAATAGTCTCCATGGGGGAATGTTTAAAGTTAATGCAAAATTTGATGCAGATTCATTGCTCCACTCTCTCAGTCATTTTGAATGCAAGGGCTACACAGTACCCATTCTCACTCAGTGGCATCTACCATCCCCACTGACTAATACAGTGAAGTCGTCATTGTTCACACATGCGCATTCCAGTCTACTCTCCTTGGCTGCCAGGTTGTATCCATGTCGCACAAACTGTTATCATTATATTAACAATGGCTGGACTTTTTCCAGACAGACCTTGTATATCACAAATCCTGCTGTATGTAATTGGTTATATTTTTTAAGGGTAATAAAATTTTCTTTCAGTTACTCATGAACACTCATAAATATGCTGAATAAAGCTGGAACTTTTAAATATATCTTCCTGCCTTTCTCCTATCTCTTGACAAGTCTCTTTAGCTTTTCAGCCTCAAGGTTCACCTGATGCTTCATCAGAACACTTTGTAGCCTTAGGCAGGTTCATGTTACCAGGTAACTTGTTTGAGACCTTTTCTGCACTTTGATTATAATCATCTGTGATTCTTCAAGACAAGCCTATATGGCTAACTGAATTAGTGTATTTCAAACTGCAGGATGCATCCCATTGTTGGGTCATAAAATTAGTTTTTTTATTTCAGGATAAGCATTAAAGACAAAGATTCAGGAGGGGAAAGGATAGACTAGAAATCTCAATGTGTATCTCATATAGAAAGAGTATGTTATTTACAAACATTTTGCATTCCCTCAGATAATATAAGAGAAGTCCAGTTGTCTCATTTCCTCACCAGCATGTTTTAATTATAGTTTTTCTAGGAGTGATATAGTGAGTAGTATCTAATTGTGATTTTAATTCATATTTTTCTGATAATGATATTAAGCACTTTATAATATACTCATTGGCCATTCATATATCTTCTTTCATGAAGTACCTGTTTAAATATTTTAGACATTTTTAATGGAGACATTTGCCTTCTTACCATTGAATTCTAAGAATTCCTTGTATGTTCCAGATATAAATTCTTTATCAGAATTATGCTCCGTAAATATGTACTCTTAATCTGAAATTCAACTTTTCATTTCCTTAATAGTAATTTTGGAAGAGTAAAGGGTTTTCATTGAGGGAAAATTTATTTTATCAATGTTTTTGCTTTTCTAGTTTATTTTGTGTCCTGGATAAAACATCTTTGCATAGCCCAAGGCCACTTGAGTTTTCTTCAATGTTCTCTCCTAGAAGTGTTGTAGTTTCAGCTCTTATATTTCAGTCGACGGTCTACTTCAAGCTAAATTCTGTATATGTGGTTCGAGGTAATAATTGAGACCAGTTTTTGGCATATGCGTATCTAAGTTATTTTGTATATGAATAACCACATCTTCTAACACAAATTTCTAAAACAAATTCCTTCTCCATTGAATTACTGAGGTACGCAGTCTAAAATCAATTGATCTAATATGTGTAGGTCTATTTCTGGTCTCTGTTCAGTTCCATTGACCTGTATGTTTATTTTTATGCCAATAGGTACTGCCTTGGCTGTACAACTCTATGATTAGACTGAAACCAGGTAGTCTAAGTCCTTTACCTTCATTTTTATTAAAAGTTTCCTCTGAGCTATTCTCTATCTTTTGGATTTTTTTACACATTTTAGGATTAGCTTGTCAATAGTCTGCCAGGATTGTAATTGGGACCCTGTTGAATCTAAGCATAAATTTAGAAAGAATTGACACCTTAATAACACTGAGTCATCGAAGACATGATTGTGATGTGTCTCTCTGTTTATTTAAGTCCACTTGTATTCCTCTCATCAATATTTTATAGATTTTAATGTATGGTTGTTGTGTATTCACAAAGTTTTACTGAAGTACATTTTATTATTTGTCCTATTATAAATGGTCTTATTTTTAAATTTAACCTCCGATTGTTTGCTGCCAGTATGTAAAAATACAATTTTATTTTTTAGTATATTGTTTCTGTAACCTTGTTAAGCTTGATTTTTAGTTCCGGTATCTCCTCTGGTAAATTACTTAGGATTATTTTATGTAGATAATCGTGGCACCTATGAATATAGTTTTACTTGTTGCCTTCCAATTTGTATGCATTTTATTTCTTTGTCTTCTCTTATTGCACTGACTAGGATCTCTACTGCAATGCCTAGTGGAAGTCCTGAGAGCAGATGTCTTTGTCTTGCCTCTGATCTTAAGGAAAAGACATCCGATCGTTCTTCTTTTGCATGTGTTGAGATGATCATGTAGTTTTTTCTCCTTTAGACATTTGGGGTCCTCTAAAAGCTGCCAAAACAGCAGAGATGTGCAAAAAAGGTATGGGGAAATGCCTGTTAAGTATAAAGGGCAGCAGCAACAGGCATAGGTGGAGAGACCTCTCAGACCACAGTGCAAGTTGGACCCTGGGGAAAGGGCAGAGGGAGGGAGGGGCCTCCAACTGCAGCGCGTTTCTGAGAAATTCTCAACCAGGTAGGTGAGGAATCCAGAGCAGTCATGGCTTGTTAGAAATGTCCTACATCTAGCAGAAGTGGCCCATTTAGTACCCGCATTCTACCCAGTAATCTTCTGTGAGTAATCTGGTTACAGTGTGGTCTTGGCATTAATTCTGTAGTGGATCTGAAGCCTTGGCAGGTGGTGGCAGTCAGCCAACTGCATCGACCGCAGCAGATTCTTTTGAAGAGAGACCTGACTGACGCACACTTGTCTCTAACGCTGTCAGAGTCTGCAAATCTAGCGAATCACACTGTTTGATTTCCAGATGTTAAACCAGTGTCCTCTAACCAAAAGAAAACCACACTCAGCCCAGTGCATTATTCCCGGTGTGTAGCATGGGATTCAACGTGCACATGTTTTTTGGGGATTTTTTTTCCCTTTATTATCTTTGGTTTTGAAACAAGATTAATATAGGCCTTACAAAGTGAGGAAGAGTCTCCTCCTATTCTTTTTACTAAAATGCATGATATAGAATTGTGTTATTTCTTTTTTAAATGTTTGGTAGAATTTGTCACTCAGTGAAGCCATCCTTACCTGGGCATATTCGTGGAAGGTGTGTAACTGTAAACTTAATTACTTTAATAGTCACAGGACTATTCACAGATTATCTATTTCATATTGGATGAGTGCTAGTAGCTTGTGGGGTTTGTTTGTTTTTTCGTGTTTTTTTTTTTTTTGAGAAACTGATTCTTTTCATTTAAATTGTTGAATTTATGTGCATAATGTCCATGTCACTCCTTTATTATCCTATTAATATGTTGGAGGTCTTAGCGATATTCCCTCTTTCATTGTTTAGGTCTCAGGGAGGCGGGGGAAGAGAGAGAGAGAGAGAGAGAGAGAGAGAGAGAGAGAGAGAGAGAGAGAGAGAATATGCAGCCCTGGGGTTCTGTCTGTTGGGGCCCAGGGTAGGGTGCCTAGGGTCTCACAGGATCAGTCTTCATTGGCGAATCTAAAACAAGAACAAGAGTGGGAGTTAGGGCATGCGAAGGGAAAAGCAAGGCCACTACAGGGGTCAGTTAACTAGCAACCCGGAGCTGTCTCAAAGGGGACCTTCATGGACAGAGCTGCCTCATGCTCTCCCTGGTGCCACAGCCGGCAATGAGTTTATCTGAGATGGATGTCTTTGAAGTGGACACCTTGACAATCAAAATTTTAGTGTCAGGCACTTACATTACAACCCAAAAGCTAATCGTGAGGCACGTACCCTGACATCACTGCAGTGTTTGCCTCTGGTATTTTTTTCCTGTGCGTTCTGGTTGCCTCCGCCCCCTCAAACGTGAATCTGTGTGCCCTTCCCTCAGGAGAGAGTGCCTCGAGTTGATTGGGTCCTCCCCACCTGCCCTGCATCATGGCTGGGGACCTGTCCCCAGGCATCAGACGAGGGCCACCATTCAGGTCACCTTGCTGGTTTTCTAATTTCATGAACTATTATTTCATATGTTGTGTTTGTTTCTTCAGTTAAGAGGAAAGGGTAAATGTGGGCCTTCTTACTCTCTCATGCCTGAACGTGGATGTGACTAGTATGTGACCTAAAATTTTCAAAGTCCCAGTAACTGTCTCATGAAACATTTTAATGCTAAAAGCCTCTCAATATCCAATAGCTAAAAGCATGGCCAATCTCCACAGTAAAGAACTTATCGAACACCCATTTGAGATATGGTATTTAACTCTACGCTGAAGTGTAGAGTAAATCACTCTTTATGGTTCGGTTCGTTCATTAGCTTCCACGTATGAGTGAAACCCTATGGTGTTTGCATGTTGGGTAGCCTGGCAGCCCAGGGCTCATGTTGTGCTGTGTCCCTTTGCAGCGGTGCAAGCCTCCTTTTAAGCAAAGATGCATAGTGTTTCTTCTGGTTGTTAATGTTGTCGTTGTTAACAACTCAGTGGACACAGACCCACCAGGTAGCCAGAGAGCCTTATAAAGAGCCCACTTCCTTTAATGTGATCCCCAAGAGACAGCATCGCACCACCGATGGCTCGATCAGATCTAATTCACACATTGTGTCTATTAAGTTATTAGTGGCTGTGTAGTAAATCACCCAGAAACTTAATGCCCAAGATGAACATGATTTTATAGGTCGCGATTCTTGGGGAGAGGAGGCTTTGCGGGGTGGTTTTCTGCTTGTGCCCACTCCTCGTGGCAGCACGTGGCGTGGGGCTAGAGTACCAGAGGCAGCCTCTCACCTATCTAGATCCTCAACCGCTCACTCCCGTGGCTGGAGTCACTGCTCTTGGAACCTTACCGCTCCTTCGTGTGACCTTGCTTTTATTAGGGAGCATCTCATTCTCCAAGGTCCACCTTTCACATGGAACGTGGCCCTTCCCATCATTATAGTTTGAACTCCATTGTGTGGCTGCCCCAATTCACTTGGACTGAGATAAAAGCTATCTAATACCTTTAAAAGGATGGCCTTGAAACTTCCGTGATGTCACCTGCATGGCATTCTTTTGGACAAAGCGAGTCACAAAACCATTCCAGATACAAGGAGCAGGGCTCATAGACTCCACCCCCTGAATCTAGGATTCAAGGCAAAGTCATATCACAAAGGAAACACTGACACAGAGAGGCCTGATTTACCAGGGACCATTTTTAACTGGTATCCCTAGGGCTTATCCCGAGACTGCACCAAGGCCGATAATTCTAGGTCACAGTAAATAGCACAACTTCTAAATTTGAATGTAACTATTATACACATGTGGCCTCAGAAGGGAAAGTGATAAGAAGGCTCCTCTGACCTCACTTAGATGAGCCAGGTGCTCTGTGACGTTTTCCCAGAGTCCCCTTTGCTCAGTGCCCTCGGAATATCGGTGTCTCTGCGGACGAGACGCGTCTTTGTGTCTGATTGTCTCCCTCCTATTCTCCTTTGTATCTCCCACACTTGGCGCAACTCCTATTATACAGGAACTGTCTGTTCACGGAGTGAAAATAAATAATTCCACCTTAATATTACATATTTTGTAGGGAACAAAACGAACTTTTTGCTGCGTCCCCATAGGATTATATTTCATATCTCCTGGGTGCTAGAGCGTCTGTGTCTAGGAACCTAATGTGTGGGTGAAAAATGACTCAAATGCAGCTCCGATTTGGCTCCGCTTCCTCCGTGGCGCAGGGAGCTGCTTGTCTCCTCCTGTGACTCACTGTTCTTGCAAAGCTCCTCTTGATCTAAATGACAGTCGGGGCTGAAACAGCATTCCATTCAGTGATTTTATTCAGCCACATAAAATAAGTGTGCCTGTGTGCGCTGGGTGTGCCCGCAGACCTCACGGAAGTCAGTCATTCTGGGAAGGGAGACCTATTCATTAAATCAACGGGAATGAATACAAATCAAGCAATGTCAGGGGTACACACTGAACAGCCTTTCTAGACAGTGACAACGTGATGAGCTCCAATCAAGGGGAGGGCACACCTTCCTCTACTCGTTCTTCCTTTCACAGCCAAGGGCATACAGCCGCAGGGGTGAGAAACCTCATTTATTAAATGGAGTTTAAGCAGTGGTGAAACTTCCAAAAGAGGACGTATAAATAATAGCCGCCTTCTCCCCCATATTTATCTGTTTAAGTGAAGTACAGTCCATAGAGCAGATTTCCAGACAGAGAGCAAGCGCTTGGAAAATGTGACATCCGAGGGGACCTGAGCTGTATTGAAGAAGCACCTTGTTTCCAAGGAAACACTCAGCCTCGCGCTCAACCTTCGGTCTCCAGCCTCAAGAGGCCACGTGAGCACACAGTCCTGCTAACCACTGGAAAGAGTGGGCCTCAGGAACTCATTTGCACAGTCGTATCCACTGTCACACACTTCCTCTAAAACTGTTGATTTAACAGATCTCCAGCCTTCCCCTTATTTACGGAATCTGAAAGATTATGCTAAGTTTGGTGTCCAAATCCTTTCCCTCTTGCTATTCACGTGGATTTTCAGAATATTGCAAATGTAAAGTGTTTGCCACAGCATTTCAGCATTTTGTTTATGCCACGGACAAATCCCTTTGAGATTAACCCTTAGCGAGACAGTTGTCAGGGGATGTGTTATGCACGTTTGTTTATGGAAGATAAGAAAGCTGTTAGGTGGAGGCCTGAGATAAGAGGGAGTCAACGTGAGAAACTGAAGTCTCTCTCAGAGCTCTTTTATTTACATTTGTGAGGTATTACAGACTAAATATGTGGGTCCCCCTAAAATTCTTGTGTTGAAATGTAACCCCCCGTGTGATAGGATTGGGAGGTGTGGCTTTTGGGAGGTCATGAAGTCATGAGGGTGGCCCCCTTGTGCATGGGATCAGTGCACTTGTAACAGACACCAGGGGGAGCCCTCCCTCACTCCTTCCACCGTGTGCACACAGCAAGGAGACGCCTGTCTCTGGACCAGGAATTGGGATCCCACCAGACGCTGAATCTGCGGGGACTCGGACCTTGGACTTGTATCCTCCAGAACTGGGGAGAATTAATTCATGTTTTTTATAAGCCACCCAAACTGTGGTATTTTTGTTATAGCAACTTGAAGGGACTGAGTCATTAGGGAACGAAATTAGATAATCTATGTACATTGCACGGCACACTGCTTAGCAGGTGGTTCAAGAAATTGTAGCTTCAGTGATGCTGACGATGGTTAATGTCATGAAAACAGAAAAGCCTGCATTTTGTGTTATTTTCTGAAATACTTTATTAATCAAATTTTCTGAGCACTTAAAACCGTAACTGCTGTATCATTGAAAAGTAGTGAAGAGAACATCAACACACAAGCTTTATTACAGATCCTAACATCTTCGTCAGCTTGCAAACCTAGGGCCCCCTGTTCAGCATTTTAGGCGCCGGTGGATTTTGCCCGTTTTGGCGACTGACGTCATCATGACGAAATCTGGGACCCTTGTCAGAGTAGAAAAGTGCGTGTTTTTGCTCTTGCTGCCCCGTACACGCGTGTCCATGGCAGTGAGAACAATGATGTCGGTGTCTCACCACGAAGCGGACGGCCCTGCGGAAGGCGGACCGTGCCAGGGGCACTTCCCTGTGGTCTTGCAGGCAGGCCTCTCTTACCTACAATGTCCCACACGTCAACAGCGTCAGCCCGGCAAACCACCCCATGGGAACAGGGTCCTGTGGGGCAGAGTTAGGTAAACTACAAACCTGATTTTCAAGGGGTCCAGTTCCAGGGAGCACTGTCTCCTTTGCAAAATGCATCTGTAACCACATATACTTGAAACATGGAACGTGCATTCTCTATTCAAGGAGGTCAGCTCAGGGGTACTATTCCTTGGGGGTATTGTAAACGATCACGGGTAATATATAATGCGAAGTTTCATACTGACGTCCGTTCTGATCATCTTGTGTCACCGAGCACTTCTTTGTTGGACGGAAATGGCACCATGTGGGACACGTGGACATCTCCTTTGGAAGGGTCATGGAGGAGGTGGGCAAATGATTAGGTGGGTTGGGATAGGGGCTTACTCAGATGGGGGAGAGAGAGGAATAATATGTCTTCCAAGTTTTCTCAGAATTGCTAATTCATTTTTTTTCTCAACTTGTCTCTGTCAGTGCTGTAAAGGGATGATTTATTGCAAGCTGCTGTATTACTCCAAGTTTTAGCATTTCACTAAAACATAGCCTTAAATTTTTGTTTCTCAAAAGATAAAAAAAAAAAAGTTAGTAAAGTGATTACCTGATTTCCTAAAATTAAAACTCAAATATACATTTAAAAATAAACTGAACTTAGAACCTTCCCCTCCAGAAATAGTTGCTAAAAACAAATGGGCAAAGTGGTGATTTTGAGGTCATTCCATTTTTTATCTTGCTTACCTGCAGGGAACCGTAGTCAGCCTAACCTTAGGTGAACAAAAACAGTGTCATTTGGAAATTCAGAGATATTTTACTCTGCTCGGAAAAACGGTCTTTTCTCCATTTAGAAATTATCTCATTTAAGCTCTTTAGAAGTTTTCTTTTTCCTAAAGCAGATATCATTTATCCCAGAAAGCATAAAATGTACAGACTGTGAGAAATCATGGCGGTTCCCCATCAGCTTGTGCTGGGCATTCAACAAGGAGTGCGCCCGTTTTCCCACACTGCTTTGTCTGTCTGTGTGAGACGCTGCCAGCAAGGCTGGATGGACTCCTGTAGAAAGAACTCGAAGGTCTAGTAAAACTGACCCTTAGAAGGTCACCAGGTCAGCTTTCTGCCCAGGTGGAGATGGGCAAGTTGGGGAGGCTCAGCCTCAGGAAGGGCCAGTCTTCGCTCTCTGCCCGCGACTCCGATGGGCGCATGGCTGTGAGGACACCGTCATGCCGGCTCACCCTAGACCACTCTGACGCATGATGTGATTCCACGGCACACTTGGACCACAGTGACAGAGAGCAGCACCTCTCAGTCTGTGGCCCTGGACTCTCAAGTGTCTCCAGGACGCTTGTAGAGACCTGCAAGATCAAAGGCATTTTCAGAATGATACTAACGTATTATTTTCCTTCCTCCCCCGCCCCCACGTTTTGGTGTTCACAAGGCTGGGTCACACTGCCAAGCTCCTCGTGAACCAAGACCTGGGCCCAGTTGTACTCATGCCATGCAGGGATTGCATCCTGTCCTCGCAGCCCTGCACCCATGAGGGAAAAGCATGAGAATACCCCTTAGGCAGCCCTAACACTATTAATTTTATTGTCTCAACCCTTGTGTGCGTGGTTTCCTAATATCCTATGTGAAGGAATGGGGAGGCTACGTAAGCAACTTTAGCAACCCGCACTGGAAGGCTGGGGGTAGAAAGGACAAGTGTGAGTGCAGCCGAGTTGCAAATTAAATTCCCTGCTCGTGTTTGTCACGGGACGCCATCGACACTTGAGGGAACAGTGGATGGGACAGCGAGGGTTCATCAGACTCTACGTACCTAGCAGGTCTCGCCTTCAAAATGAACCAAGGTCAGCCTGTCACTTCAAGGAAAACAACTGACGGCTCAATGGTAACAGTTGAACTTCCAAGCAAAAAATTAAAATTGAGGAAAACTGTTATCCACCATCGTGTGCTTGACAGCCTCCCAATAGTTAAAGACTTTTCTGATGAGATCAGTAATGACATGCACAAATATGACTTTTATATTGTATTTGTAAATGTGTCCACATTTAGAAGATTTGCATAATTCAGTGAACCAACATTTTATAAACAACTAATGTGTGGCGTTGCGACAATCATATATCAGTAATAAATCTATCAATATTCATGCAGAACTTAAAGCAATGGGTTTTAATGTAACAGAGTAAGAAAAGACGATTGCAACTAACCTCTAAGACCAAAGAAAATTATCCACAATAACCTCTAAAGGCTATTAAAATACCCCTTTATTTTTCAACTACGTATCCGTGCAGCCTACCTGCCAGCCAAATAATGGGCCATTAGAGACAGTGCATAAGCAACTATGATAACTGCATAGTCTTCTCTCAAGGCAGATGTTACAAAGATTTCAAAAATGGAAACAATATCACTCTTCTCACTGTTTGTTTGTTTTAGAAAATGCAGTTGTTTATCATAAAAATGTTTATTTATATTAACATGCAGTGGTTACTATTTCATTTTTATAAGAACCACTAAATATTTCACAGCCCTTTTGCATGTCTGCCACGCTAAATATTGATAGCTAAGTCACATGATCAGAGACTCTTTGGGGTCCTTGATGATTTGTAACAGTGTAAAAAGGGACCCTGAGGTCTAAGGATCTCAGACTCGCTGCAGGAAGACATTGGAGGAAGATGCCTCTGGGACGTGGGGACAAAGGGGAGATCGGGCGTCTCTGTGCCACTGCACCTGCTTTGATCACGGCACATTGACCGGTGACTGCTTTTCACCCGGCATCCTGTGCAAAACCCCAGTGGAAGAGTTCATTCCACATCCATGGAAAACTGGGAAATAGGTTCCCTGTAGCAGAGGCAGTCAGAGACAGAAAAAAAATCAGGACTTCATTTCACTTACCATGTCACATCAAAAAGGATAATTGTTTTATGTGAATCAGTGTTTGTAACACACATAGAACATACTTCTTACTACTTTGTTTAAACAAGTGCTTGTCCAATACAGCTGGCAGCAAAGTCTCCATATTTCTGAGTTATTTTCTTTTTAGTTTCAGGATTTAATTAATAAAAAGGAAGTGAAGAGAAATTTCTTACAAAGGCGACCATGAAGTCTGTTCGGAAGTCTCCAAATTGCATTAAACCAATTATCACTAATTTCAGTGGCGCTAAAATATGACCTTACAAATTACGCTCAGTTGTTCCAACCTAAAACAGAGGAAAATGTTAACAATTTCCAGGTAGAAGACCTCGTTTCATTTTAAAGCTTCATACCAAAGAGACTGAATTTTTAATCCAAAAACAAATTCTGAAAGTAAAAATAGACCTGATCTTTGAAAAGAGAAACTTCCTGTCTTCAAATATGACTTTCATTAAAACACAAATAAAAATAAAGTAAAATATCCCAGAATAGCTTCTTCTCAAGTTAAAAATACAGAGCCGCCTCAAATTATTTTTGGAACCAGCCAGGAAAAGAAAGGAGGAGGAAGTTCAAATATAATACATTACCATTTCATACTGGAGCTAGCATTGTCATAAAAATCTTGCAAGTCTTTTGGCAAATTAGATTAGCTGGACTCAGTACACTTATCTCAACTATAATAATGAGCACCCTTTGACGCCTCCTCCCCCAATTAACTAGGTAAAATTACCTAATTCTACCTTCCTTTGCTTTTACATGTGCCTGGGGGTCTCCTTGGGAAATAAGTAATATGCATTAAAAATGGTAGGATTTACTGATGTTTAAACCCCTCTCTCATCTAGGACAGACTGTCTCTCTGCCTTTCTCGTAATGCCTCCTGAGACTCTCCAGTTACACCCAAAAAACAAATTGAACTTGTATGCCTTTGTTCCTACAGTTCTGTGTTGAAAATCCTCTTCTTTCCTGGGGTGAAATTCATCCATTTTCAAAACCTGAGCACAAGATAATGTCTCCTGTCCTTTCCTCCTCCAGGGAAGAGATGGCTTTGGCCTCCTCTGTCTTTCTCTTCTGGACAGATTTCTGTCTGAGCAAGGAGTCTGGGGAATGCCCCGTGCCCACTGGGCTCAGACTCAGAAAGACCCCTTCCCTAGTACCCCCCTGGGCAGGGCTCCCAAAGCAGTCAGGGTGCAGCCAGGTGTAGAGGGGCAGCGTAGACCCCTCCTCTGTCCTCTGTCATCGTAACCATAGTGTTGGGGATGAGGCGTTGGGAACCAGGCAACCTGGATTATATAACCTTAATCCTCCAGTGACACGCTTGACCTTGCTGAGCCTCCGATTCCTCATTCAGCTCACAACGACGTTAGGGAATTAGAAATAAGGGGATGTGCAAAAGGCCTGGAACGTGGCAGCCAATCCAGGGCGCAGCTCTTCTCTGTCCCCACCCACGTCCACAACATTCTGAGTGAAGTCAGCGCAACAGCCGCTGCCGTGTTCAGACCCCCAGCAGACTGCCGTTGTGTCATACCGCTCCATGACCATGGCATCGGATTGATTCCTCACGTATTCTCGGAATTCACCAATTGAGTATCTTTCCTTAAAAGAAGAAGTATAGATTTGACCCCAGAAACTTCACTTGGGGGGTCTAGTTAAAGAAATGATTAGGAACACAGATAGAGACCTAAATGGAGAGTTTTATTTTATTTTAATTATAATAGTGAAATATTAGAAGTACCCAGGAGTAGGGAGATTAATTACATTATTGTATATCTACCCAATGGACAGTGACACCGTATGAAAATGATGTATTAGTACCTTTTCGTGGCAGGAAGTCATTCATGATTTAGCAACATTTGTACAATATCCATGGAGTACACACATAATAAAGAGATCAAGTAAAATAAACGAAATGACCAACTGTCTCAATAACAATATAATCTCCATTGTCTGAACATACGTACATATATGCAGAAAAAAAGTGTGGAAGGAAATGCACCCAAACATTAATAGTGACCAGCTCTTGGTCAGCTATTCTGCCTTGCTAATGGAATTAGGAGGGATTTATATTGTATTCTGTATCATTTCCTAATTTTTCAGAGCTTCCTCAGTGTGCCTATATTTGTAGTAAAAACATAATAATTTGAAAAGACCTGTAAAAATGAAAGTACGGATTCTATATACCTTGAATTTTAAATATATGCTCATCGACATAAATTTAATAACATAAACTAGACTTTTCTTTGTATTTTCTCCTCCTAAAAATATAAGCTCCCAAGAGGTGGGAGTGTCTTTTCCTGTTTAAATCCCAACTCACTTCTTGGTGGAAGTTCACTCACCTTTCACTTTTCTTGTAACTGATATTTACTGAATGCCCTTCTGTGCCAGATGCCAGGCACGTGGCCCCGAGAGATTCTCAGGCGAGCCTGGTGAGGGTGTACACCAGGCTCCTTGGGTGTGGCTTTTAGAAGTGAATGAGATTTGAAAAACTAGTTCATCCACTAGCTTGTATTTCTCTGAACTTGAACCCTAGACAGGAAGGCATTCGAAACCTTTCATCCAAGAAGGCGTTAATGGTCTCAATCTGGAGTCAGCATTACAGAGCCACACAGGGCGCATTCACGCCCACACAGTGGGCGCTGCGTGTGGTCTGCTCCGGACAGAAAGGACGCCGGGTCTGAGCGATGTCTCACTAATGCACCCACGTTCAGGGATGCACATATTTATCATCCCGTGGCTCTTTCTAATGCTGGTGTTTGGTGTTCAACTTCATGACCTTTTGAATCTTGTATTTTAAAAATGTTTTTCCTTATGAAACACTGACCTGGTGGCTCACCAGAGGCTGATAAGCGCCAACAGCTGAAGCTTCTGGCAGCGCCCATTGTTGATGTGTTTGGTCTTGTCACCCGTGTCGTGTGTTTCAGAATCCCACTGAGCCCTAACTGTCACTTCTGAGGTTATATTGGCTATGATGTTGCCGTGGGTCCCTCAGTGAAGCGTCTCTTCAGCTGCCTCTCCTAGAGCCTGCTGGGAGCCTGCTGGGGGCCCAGGGAGGAAGTTCAGTGTTTGGAGAGACCCACATGTAACATATGCTCCATCCTGGAACTGGGGGTGTTGTAAAACCGAGTGTTCTGTCCTTATTTGTGATTCTGAGGGACACTTAAAATAAATTCATGCGATTATGATTTTCTCGGCTTTATTGGGATACTTTTTTAGAAAATAGTTGCTAATTCATTCTGTACAGGAGTGTTATTTCCTAATCCACTCTTGTTCTATAGCCATTTTAAAAGACTTTATTTTAGAAAGGGCATGACCTATAGACAAACCTCTGATCTGGTCACCTTAGGGTTGTGTGATAGGTGTTTGCACATACTTATCAAATGTTGTTCCAAATACTTACTCAATCTTGTTTCTCTTTAACTCACAGTAGGATAATAAATTATTTTTAGAATCTTGGTAAATGTATATAACTATTTATCACTTGTAGACATTTTAAAAATAGTATTAACATAATTACAAGTTCAGGAAACATGGAGGAGGAAGTGTTCAGGAAGTCCTTTCCTTTGGTCGGTGTTCCAGTGTGAGATTTGAGAAGTGCGTTGAGCGTTTGGTGAGGATGCGTAGACTAACCATGGAGATAACGAGGGGAATGAGAAAGAGATAAAGAAGGGAAGACTCCTCCTCGGGGCTTCATACGCATTGGTTCCCACAACCTGAGTCATTTTTCTTTCCTCACATCTGCTACCCACTTGGAAGGGAAGGTGGAGGGACTGGTCAAAATTCCTCTCATCTGAGAGGAGCCAGGGTCAGGTGCCAGCCCCTAGTACATGCAGATTGTATTAACACGCTCTAGTCAAGACGACATTGTGGAGTTAACAATTCTTCCAATTTTCGTAATAAGGAACTCCCCACAAGGCAATGGAATGACATGCTTCTGTAAATATTGTTAGTAAAAGCATATATATTGAACGACGTGCCTAGTGCCGTGTTGGAGGCTGTGGGGGCACCCACATCCACCAGTTCACGAGGGGCATGCAGTCTGGAGGTGTCCCATCATTGACATTGTGCCCACCCTCATACCTGACTGGAAAAAAACTCCACAGTGTACACGAATAGTGGAGAGAGGAGTGAATCCCAGTATGAGCCGACAAAATTAAAAACATGTTCTCCAAATGCCAGAAAAACTAAAATACTTTGTAGTTGCACTTTGAAATCACTTGCACGCACTTTATTTCATTTGATTAGCCCGAGAGGGTTCTTTCATGTTTTCACTGCTCTGTAATTTGTATTAAGAATGGTGGCATTCTTATCTTGAAGGCAAGGTTAGCACATTTTCTAAAATTCCCTCAAGACTTCTGTGTTTTGGGGTTTACACGCCAATAGACTACTTCATGTAGAACTGGCTCCGGAGTCCACGCTCATCTGAATGATTCAGTGAACCTCTGAGCTCGGTGTCATTTGCCCCGTCTGCGCAGGGGAAGAGCTCCCATCTGTGTGTGTGTGAACACGGATTCTGTGGCAGTGGCTGCAGAGGGGACCACTGCTCCATGGAGCGCGTTTGCCATGATCGTGTGCAACTGAGCTCATCACCTATGAAGTGTTATGCATCCTAAAATCTCTCTCTGTGATAAAGCTGTTCTCTTAGGAGAAACCCGTTCACCTTCCTCCCCTGCAGGGAGCTATACGACAGTTCGCTTGCTCTCATTTCAACCTCGTTCTGCATGATATGGGCAGGGTATGTGCTACTTGGAGATGCTGCTATAGGTTAAATCGTGTCCCCCCAAAATGATATGTTGAAGGCCTCACTGCCACGCAGCTAGCTCAGACTGAGACTTTATTTGGAACTATATCATTACAGATGGAATTAGTTAAGATGGGGTCCTACTAGAGTAGGGTGGGGCCTTAACCCAATAACTAGTGTCCTTAGAACAAGAAGGACATCTGGACACAGATGCAGAGGGAACGTGGGCAGGTGGAGACAGAGCTTGAAGTTGGAGTTATGTGTCCATAAACCAAGGAGTGGACAGAACTGCCAGAAGCTGGAAACAATAAGGAAGGACCCGTTTCCAGAGGCTTCGGGGGGAGTTTGACTCATTCGACAACTTGATTTCATGTTTCTGGCTTCCAGAAATGCGAGAGAAGACGTTTCTGTGGTTTAAGCCATCCAGCCTGTGGTACCATGTTATGGCAGCCCTAAGAAACTAGCACAGATGCCATACTGAAAGAAGAAGCCAAAGGCAAAACACAGAACAAGTGGCGCGGGCAGTGAGCTCATCAGAGACCTCTCTTCTTCTGCCACAAATTATTCAGATCTTTGTGTACCTGTCAGTTGGAAAATGGAGACTGGCATCTCTTGGATAGCTATTATAGACCCTTCTAAAATTGTTGCTGACAGATGACTGATAGACTTGACATTCTACACTTCTGTGAAGTAGAGGAAAAAAGAACAAAAATTGTGAGCTTTTGGCTGAATTTTTAGGTTAGGCCCCCACGCCTGCCGAGAAGTCAGAATATGAAACTGGGCAAAAGGGGTCAAAGGATACACGGTTAGGCAAAATTAAACTGAGACACCAGCCGTCTCTCTGTCCCTCATGGTCATACAGCTGGCTCCCTCTCCAAGAGGACTTCCTAGGGACAGGAGGTAGAGTCACACGATGAACAGGTAACACTTGGGATTTATTCTCGATGACATGTAATAATGATCTCCAAGATAGTGAACACGAGACTCCTGGCTCTGGCCACGCAATGTCTGAGGATACCTTTACTCCCATTTACTCTCCTCAGCTCTATTGACATGGTCTCTCACTTCCGCATTCTAGCAAAGATGGTGCCCATTGAATCAGAAAGAGTGCAGGCAAAAAAAGTTGACCAATGCACATGAATAAGATTTTGGGGGGGAGAGCTTCTCCATCCAGTGATTATAACAGATTAGATTTTCTTTTTAGTACAAGAATTAGGGATACCCTTTATAATTCATTTCATTAATCGAAGTCGTTGAATCCAGACATCTGTTGCACTTCAACTGTGGCTGTGATGGTAACATCATTGTACACTGGTTCATACGGTTAAAATGACTTGGAACATTTAACAAAAATATTTGTTAGCATACCTGGAAAGTATTAATGTTAACAGATCTATGATGGAAATTCGGCATTGATTTTGTGTAATCCTTTGTGGTATTTGTTATACATAGTAGATTATCTTTAGAATGGGCCAGAAAAAAGTAGTGCCTGTGAGTTAGGTGTCTTTTTTATAACATTAGCTTTTTCCTTAATATCCTCATTTATGCTATTTTTCTTCATGAAATGCTGGTTATTTAAAATATATTCTCTAATTAAAAGTTAATATCAAGAAATGAAAGAAACGTGGCTTCAGTGCTAGACATTTATAATGACTTTCTTATATCTTTGCTCAAATGACAAGTTGAAGTTTTCTCAGCATGACATGAGAATAATTTATCAGAAAATATCAAAATGAGTAAAATGGATGTTGGAGAAAGCCCTTTTGCCTCTCTCTCAAGAAGCGAGCAAATTATTTTAAACACAAGGAATTTTTATTCCTCCTTTATAAAGGAATGTGCGACTTTTATTAAACACGTGTTGAATTAGATTGAAGGAAAGAGCAAATTTACCATGTTGTATTTCATGGATTTCTGGATGGTTCAGGATGGTTACACTCTACACTGTATTACTGTGAGAATTGCTTATATAAGCCAATATAAAATGAACATGTTCTACATGGATTTGTAAACAATGACATGGGAAAATGTGGGAAGAAAATGTAGGAAATATTTTTAAAAAGCAAGATTCACTTACCCTAGATGGTGAATTTATGCAGTCATACACCAGTATGTCATTTGCAATGGAATGCAATCTAGTAGATTTTAGTAAGATTAGACACATTTATCGAAATATAAAGTCAGCAATGCTTACGATTTTATGAAATGTCTTCAAAGAACACAGCCTGACTCGTAAATGGCAGATTGGGGTTGGGGTGTTCAAATGGCCTTTATTCCTGTAGTTTTGCTATGAAGATTCACTAAAGTAATGTTCATAAAACTCCTTTGCAAACCACAAAGCACACGGTCTGGTTTCTCAGGTAGCAAATACTTGCCTACCAGACCAAGACAAGGGTGGAATGGAATTTGTGGATCAGGTCACAAAGGCACTGAAGAGACCGCTTCCCTTCGGGTACAGACAGGATGTCCCTGACCTGCTTGGTGCTGAACGCCCCGCCTCCTTTGACATCCCTCCCACCTGAAAGGCCACTGTGCAGTGTCCCAGGTACATTGTATTTTTAGATCTACCATACCAGTCATCATTATTACGATCATTTTACGCAGCCACTATTTGTCTAGAGTTATGCGTTCACACCCCTTTCTTTTTCTGCCTTTCCTTTTTGCTTCCCATTCTGTCCTCGGGCAAAGCGACCTTTCCCAAAGCCCATCCTTTCCTTCTAGGGCAGAGTCTGTTATTCGCAAACCGATTTCTCGTCAATTCTGGGAAAATTTCAGATTGTTTTCTCCAGCTATTGCTTGTCTGCCATTTTTTTTCTACTTTCTCTTTCTAGAATTGTAATTATCCACATAGACCTCCACCCTCTTCCAAGTGTTAATCTCTCTTCCATATCTGTGTTTCTTCTTCTCTTTTGGCAATATTCTGGGTATTATTATTTAGATTTATTTCACTGCATATTAATTTCCCCAACTGTGCCTACTCTAAATATTTATATCAAGAATTGTAATTTTTTTACTTCTAGATATTCTATTTCATTGCTTATCTAATGTATCTGTTTTTGTGACATTCTCTCTTTTCTTTCTCTTACTCTTGATTCAATTTTATATTTCTGCAAACATTTCAAAAATATTTATCAGGTAATCTGTGTACAGTGATTCCATTTTCTGAGTTCTCTGTTGTTTCTTCTGATCTTATGGTAAATTGATCTCTAGTGTGTTCCGTGGTTTGGGGTTGGGAGCCCAGAGTCGGAAAGAGGAGTTAGGCTTAACCTGCAAACCTTCCTGCCTTGGCTCCTGTCGGATGTCCTTGGAAAGCGGGTTACCATTTGTTGGTTTCTTACCCTGAGGCATCCTAGACCCTGGAGATCGGGTGAACCCAAACCCCAAGCCAGAGCAAGGCGAGGGCAGTGGTGAGACATGTTTCCTACCCGCAGGTCCAGCAGGGATAGACAAGGATACCCCCTAACAATTTTTTTCAGTCTATTTATTTAGCAAGATCGCATCATTCAGCAGGATCTTCCTCAACTTGCAGAGGACAAAAGCCATCTCTTCTTTTTTCTTATTGCTGATGGGAAGAGCAAGTGTCCCACAGCACCTGTCACATCCATGAGATCTTGTCTTAGAGGGTTCACTTCCCTCTTCATTGAAAAATCCCTAAGGATTTTCCTTACCTGAGAACTCTGCTCTTCACTCGAAGGGATGTTTCTTACATTTATCCAGCATTCTAAGTTTCTGATTCCAGGGGGCATGTCACAGTAATTAAGTTTTATATCATCAGAAATCAGAGTTGCTCCAAATCACGTTTGACTTCTTGGCCACAGTAAAGTATTTGGAAAAAAAATGGGAAACTAAGCTTCCGCATAACATAACATATTTTCATGGCAGAAGTGACCAAAAGTCAATCCGAGAAGGAATTTTATCTCAGTATTCTAAAAGAAGTTTCATTCAATGGCTGTGTAACAAAAATGCAATTTAAAATAACAAGAACATATGGAGAATTGAAAATAATAAACGCTCACACTTTACACTGAATAGGCATTTGACAGGGTACCCCTGAAAAACAGAATTTTGCGGGTCACCAGTTTCTAGCAGATCCCAAGACGGAGTAAACTTAGGAACTGGTTATAGGTAACTAAAACAAAAACAGTCTGTCGTGAATGAGGAAGTATGAAGGGACTGAAAAAACGCATCAGAGCCGCTGTTTCATTTCTGAGAGCATTTTCCACACTGCATTTCCTGCCCCGCGTGTGCGTTCAGCCCTGTCCTCTAGGGCGAGCCCAGACCAAGCCGCTGGGCCTCAGACAGACCAGTGTGGGCGACCCGTGTGGGCACCCAGTGCTCTCCACACAGTGACAGGGCGGGACCAGCAGCTGAAATAAATGCCAGGCCACCCGCAGCTCAGACCACTCAGCCCTGCTCGCACAGCAGGTCTCAGGAACAGCCTCTTACCTCCCACGGGCACCCTCGGCTTCAAGTCTCAGGTTCGGATTCTGCAGAGAGGCGTAGGGTCCTGTATGTTTTCCTTTTAATTTTTCCAAGAAGGTTTAAAAAAAAAATCCCTATTGAAAATTACTCTGCAGTAAAAAAAAAAAAAAAAAAAGTGTGTTTTATTCAACTGTTTATTCCCTTTTAAAGGCTTTATTTCATTTACATTTGCCTGGGAGGTGGTCCACAGCAAAATGAAATACAACGCTGTGTGAAGGTCCGCAGGCCACCACGTTGCCACAGGGGTGATAAGTGGGCATGACGTTGCCTTCCTGTGTCGTGCATCCGCGTTTGTGCAGGATGCTCACGGGGTGGTGGGATGCACCCTCAGCCTCTTGCTACCACGGACGCCCTGGGCTGGGCGCTTTGGGGCAGAGGCCGAGAGTGCCGGCCATACCCTAGCGGCCCAAAGGCCCCTGCGCTGGGCGCGAATCATCTTACCCAACTGTTTTACACTTGGGGCCGCCATTACTTGGAATGACTCAACCACTTCTTTCTGATAAGGGTTTATCATTTTTTAAAATGCCTATAATGCTTTTGAAGGAAAGACAAAGCATCATTCAGGCTGCAGGTGGGGACAAACAGCATTGAAAAACCCGCACGCACACCTACCCTGTGTCCCCAGGTCTCGGGAGCAGCACCCACCTAGGCCACAGCGGTGACCCACGGTGCCCTGAGCAGACCTTCCCGAGGTCACCTGGCATTGCAGAGGGCCCAGGAAAATTGGAAACACAGTCTCTCTCAACCCAATAATTACATAGCCAGGTATTTGTCAGTGAGACTCTCACATGTGTGCCAGGGAAACCTTGTCTGTGTTTGTATGATGAGACTTGGTTTTTTTGAAATAGTGGGCTATTGACATCAATCTTAAAGTGGAATAAATGAATTCATTTGTTCATCTGACAGCTATTTAATGAGCAACTAGCACGTACGTGTCTCGTGCTGCTCTAGGTGCTGGGGCTACAGAAATGAACGAAAGAAAGAAAGGAAAAATATTCACGCCTTGATTAAGCTCCATTGCAGTGGCTTTGACGAATTATGCAAAATAACAGTGTGTTCCCTTTAGAGAGAGTGCACTGGTGTCTCTACATCAACATGGACACGCCTAGGAGTCCATGATGTTGGATGGAAACAGCAAGTGTTTGCACGATCAGTAGTTAGCTGTTTATGTAAATTTGGAAAAAAAAAGAAAGAAAATATAGAATGACACGATGTATAGTTCACAGATGTACGTACAGGGGCCGGCAGAAGTGACACCTCCTTGAGTGTGGCTGGAAGGGTAATAATGTGGGTGTCATAATTTATAGTTTTAATTTGGACATTTCACCTAAAATGTCATGTGACGTGCTTGAGTGTGGTATTGTCATGTTAAGAATTACATCTTATGATTTTGTAATAAAAAATTTTGTAATAAAAAGGAGGCATTATTTGTATTGGACCCTGTATGTGTGTGACAGAAAAAACCTGTAACCTGGGGATACAACCACTTACTTCCTGATAAGAGTGGCTTTTTTAGGAGAAAAAGATAGGGGAGGGGAGGGAGCAAAGAGAGAAATTTACCTTTTTCTATACAGTTCTCTTTCTTCCGTTAAAATAACTTGTGCATAGGTGTTGACTCTGAGTGATGGGTACACAGACGAGCTTTTCATGTCTGTGTGGGTGGTTTGCACTTTTTCAATTAAATGAAAGGAAGGGGAGGGGCCGAGGAAAGAGGAGAGGACAAGGGAGGACAAGATGGAAGAGCAGAGACCATCCAGAGGCCGGAACATCTCCTAACAGAGTGGTCCATTATGAACCTGAGCCACCCTTGTTGTGAAACTGAACCTGCCTCCCCAGGGTCCCCACCTTGGCCTCACACTGCAGGGCTGGCTTTCCCCTGGGGTGCAGGTCATCTCTCCTATGTCTTTCAGATCTTCCCCACTCAGCTCTCAGCCACATTCCCTATAACCACCGCGATTTGACCTCTCTCTCCCCATCTTGAGTTTATCTCTTTCTTGCCTCACAATTGGAAGATCATCCACCACTGTCCTGGCATGGACCCCTTGACCTCCCAGAACCCCTTTTTACTGTTCATGACTTCTGTGGTCTAACACACAGGGACCCTCCATCCAGGCCACTCCCGGGTCACCCGGTCACCCCCTTTGCTCTTGGCCTGGCCTTCTGTGAGCCCAGATTTCTCTACTGCAATATTGGGAGGTGTTGCATGCAGACAACCTGCCAACCTCCTGTTATGTCGTCCTGCTGAGTGGCCTCATCTTTCCTTTCTCTCCCTGTCTTCAAGAAAGAAGGTGTAACTCGCCTCTTCCTCTCTGACCACATCCTTTGCCTCCCTCCAGCATCCGGGCCAGTTTTATGACAGTCAAATCTATTTTTAAAATGTACCTTATTTCAGTTCCTTGAACTTCCTCAGGACTTCAGCATGTGCTTTCTCTCGTATTTTGTTCTCAGCCCTCCTGTTTCAGACATCCTCTGTGCCTCACCTGAAATACACCCTCCACAGAAACGCTTTACTCCTGACCCCCGTCTGAGTAGCTCCCCGATATCTAGTTCAGCCTCCATGCCTTAATTCTCTTAAGAGCGTACATCATAGTTAGTGATTGTTTTCTTTGTCTACTTACTGCGTGTGTCTTTCTCCTAGACTAAAATATTGGGTCCTAGAGGCCAGGGGCAAAACTGTCATGTTCATCATATAAATGAATGAATACAATGTGAGTTTTATCAAGTTCTTTGGCTCTTTTATGACGTCCTCAAAATAATTTATTGAAAAACAGAATTTTCTTTTTTTTCCCAAGGATTTGCTCTTTTGAATAACCGGAAATCTAACTAGAGGAAAGATTAACGGCAGACTCGCATATCTGCTCAAGAGCGAAGAACTGATCATTAACAGCCTAAGTAGGGTAATTAGGTGTACAGTCGGAGTGCAGTGTGCGGGCTTGAATTAGCAGTGTGTAATTGAGCCTCATTTAACTGCGGGAGAATTTCGCGGAGAGAATTTTATTTACATAAGAGACACGTCTAAGTGTGATTGCTTTGAGAGAATTTAAACATGTATATGCCAAGTTACTCCTTACGTCCCAGCCCCAGCCCGTGATTGCTAGCCGGTCCCCACACTCCGACTGTGGACGCCATGTACTCTTTCTGGCCAGTGACCTCTTCCAGGTGGCCCAAGGTCCGAGCTGAGGCTTCATGACCCCTGGATACCTCGGTGATACTTGGTAAACGTAACAGGCCCTGATGGTAGGATGCCTTATGATACCGGGCCAATTTTCGGGAAAAATTCATAATATGTAAGTCAGCAAGATCCAAACAAGTATTTAATGTATCACTCTGTGGGCGTCAGGGGTAGAAAGAGCAGATAAATTGGGCAGATGGGGGTCACTTTGTCCTGGGAGAGGCTGTTGTCCTTTGGGGAAGGCAGGGCCAGCACACGCAAGCCAATGAGACCGAGGCCAGTTAGGCATGAAGCTGTGTGCTGGCCGGATGGTTCAGGAAGATCCTGGGAGCCGAGCCATGATGCATTGGATTTGGGGGTTAGGTGTTTGGAGGGGAAAGGTTACATAGACCAAGGTGAACACTGAAAGCCCTCCCTCCTGTTTTCAAGCATGCACAGAAGTGATCAGATTGAAAACCAAGCAAAACAAAAGTCCATTTTGACACATCTACTCCCAACATAAATATTTTCCTAGATTTCGCACCTGCCCCCTGCCACACTGCCTGCGGCGTCCATATGCTAACCACCCACCCACCGGCGCCTTCTTCCAAATAAGTTTCAGTTGCACAAGTAGTAGTTCACTGATAGAGCCTCCTTGTAAGATGTTCAACCCATGAGCCTGTGGAATAAACAGAATTCTCCCTCCCCTTCCCTTAACCTGCTCATGGCTTCAGAAGTAACTACAGTTAACATTTCGGTGCCTGTCTGCTGACACCTTCCTCTCTCTTCATGTACACACACACATTTATAAACATATACGCACATCCATTGCCATTTATACATAATGTTGTATATTGTCCTGTAATTACTTTATTGCGGTGTCTTAGAGATCTTCCCATGAAGTACGATTACATTTACCTAATTATCTTTTACATGGCTGCCTAGTGAGGACGTACCCTAATGTATTTATTCATCTAAATCACCCTTTGATTGGCATTTAGGTTTGTTTACGATTTTTAATTATTTAAACAATGTTGCGGTGCATCCCCTGAGATGTGCACAAGCATGAGTGTTTCCATAGGATGGAGTTTTTGAAGGGGAAAAGTTGGATTGAAATGTATTCATTTCTTACATGTGGAGTATGCTAGCAGACTGGCCAGCAAGAATCACATGACTTCGTGACTATGTACCTACCCCTTGGTGCTCTTGTCCCCACGCCCTTGCCAAGACTATGTTTTATTAAATAAACATTTAAAAAATTTTTATTGATTGATTTTAGCAAGAGACAGAGGAAAGGACAGCGAGAAACACTGATTTCCTGTTCCGCTTATTGATGCCTCATCGGTTGCTTCTGGTTTGTGCCCTGACCGGGGATGGAACCTGCAACCTTGGTGTATCGGGACGATACTCTAACCAAATGAGCTACCCAGCCAGGGCTTAAATACGTATTGTAATTATTTTCTAATCTCCTGGATGAAACTAGCGTCTTGTTTAATCTGCATTGCCTTGGCCAAATCTAAATAAATTCTGTTCAGGAAACAACTAACATGTAATTAAGTTCATTTGTGGCAAACTGACGTCTTTGCAATATTGAGTTGTCTAATCCCGGAATTTTATATGCCTCTCCATACATCCACGTCTTCTAGTATGTCCTTTGGCAATGATATATAGTGTTCTTTGAGTTCATTTTATGTGTTACAAGTTGTGTGGGTAGATATTTAATATGTTTATTGATCTAACAAGTGGGATATTTTATCATCATTATTTATTGCAGATTATAGACACCCTAGAGTGCCTTTCACTGGCAGGCACTTACATGGACATTCTTATTTAATATCACAGTTTCCCCAAGAAGGTAATGCTACCCCATTGTACAGAAGGGGAAACTGAGGCTCTTCTAGGTTCCCTATCCTAGGTTATGATAGGAAGGCGCAGAGCTGAGATGTTTGTACCATCTTTTTTGGAAGTTCTCCCTCCTCCACTTTCATAATTTCACACCTTGCTGGTCTCTGTCCCTTTCTGTGTCTCTCTGTATCTTTTGCTGGCCCTCTCCCCTCTCTCTTGTCCCTGGGGGTTCCTGGACATTGATTCCTATAAAGGGCTCCTGACGTACAGAGCCCCCAAAACTCTACCCCCAGCTTGACTTTTATCTCCTATTGTAGGTGACCCAACCTGTGCAAGGCCAAAGCCCTGTCTTTCTTCAAACAGGGACACACACCCTGGCCCAGCTCTGTGCTTCATCTGTGCTCTGTCAGTCCTGTGGGGCCCTCGGACCCAGCACTAGAGGGATGCTCCTCTCCCCAACCAAGTCCTTTGTTCTTTAGTTTCAACATGTTTCCATGTGCCTCACTTCTGTTCCACCCCACTGTCCCCCGATATGGCCCAGCCTTGCTGTCTCACACCCTGGCCCTGACCGAGAGCCAGGGAGCTCAGCGGGTGAGGGTCTGAGCTTCTAGCCACAACCCCAGGGCGTCGTGCTGGCTGGGCTACTGCTAGGGATGTGAACCCAGGCAAGTCACTTACCCCACCCCACCTTCTCGCTTTCCTCACCTGTAAAAATGGGGATAATAATGGTGCCTGGCTCATGGAGACATTGTGAGAACGAAATGGACCAAAGCATGTGATGTTCAGAGCAATGATGGCCATTAAGCATGCAGTACCTGTCGCACCAACTAAGGTTAGTATTAATGCCCAGATGTCTCTGTGTCCAAATTTTTGCTTTTTACGAGGAAAAGCATCACATCGAATTTGCTTAGGGGCTCACCCTATTCCAGGATGACCTCATCTTAACTAATTACATCTGCAATAACCATATTGACAAACAAGGTCACATTCTGATGTACCGAAGGTTAGTATTCAACCCACAAATTTTGGGGGGAACCAAATTCCACCCAGGCTACCAGGCTAGACCGCTTATGGTACGGACCAACTTCCTTCTCTCTCTTCCGCATAGCCTTTGACGTAATTTTCTTGCAGCAGTCGTGTCGGCCAGGTCGCTCAATCGCTCAGGAAATACCTAGTTCCTTCGGGCCTGCATCTAATCATGGCTTGACTGACCCCCGCCCCACAACTCATCACATCACAGAATGGACATAACGCAGAACCAGGCTGAGTTACTGATAAATTTCATTCCAGTCCACATCTGAATTAAGAGAAATTGATCACTTCAAAGTTATGATGGACTATATATTTTTCCATTTTCACTTTTATTTTAGTTAATGCTAATTTAACTTTCAAACTAAGAAATGTAAGATAGCCATCCAGAAGCTCATTCCTAGTGTTATGTACTGAGAACTTAGATTTGAACCTTGCGTTCCTCTAATTTTTCAGCAACTGTTATGAAAACTGCTGAGGGGAACGCTCGGCTTCGTGACACAGGATGGCTGTCAACTGGAGGTGGCAGACACAGCTGATAAAAGTGTCATGGTGCCGTACTGCCATTTGGCACCTTATTAGAAGAACCGTTTGTTCTTTTAATTACTATTAACTCAGTTCAGATTGCAATAGCAACTAAAAACCCAAAGATGTATTTTTGACTAAGTGAAATATCAAGTATGCTTTTAAAAATCTTCCTGAAAATGTTATTGAAGACAGTTGTCCCTGTTGAAGAGCAAACAGCCTGGCTGCACAGGAAGAGGGCAGAGAGCAGAGTGGGAGGGCAATTAGCACCAGAGCCCCTCCATATGCTCACTTTTATGTAAGAATATATTCTAGTCACTCCAAGGGAGGAAACCCCTCTCTTTATGTATACGCATGGGGAAGTTCCATGTTGAGACCTAGAAAGAGGTATTTTAGTTAACATTCTTTTTACCCGAGCTGAAGAAGAGACCTTCTGCATGTGCGCAGTGATAGACTGTTTCAAGTACCCATCCCTTTAATAAGCATTTTTGGAAGGCCTGGCCGAGCACCTCTCTGTGGGATGGAGAAGAAAAGTCGAACAAGGCAAAACAAGTTCCTGATATTTTAGTTGCAGGGGAGAAATGTGAAAGCAATGTCCAACACACACAAGATAACTCCACGTCGATGTATTAAATCAAGTGCTCTGAGCATGACCGTGAATGTGGCGAGCGTGAGCTGCCATCTTTGGACAGTTGACTTAGGCACTGAGGCCAGAATGATGGGAAGGAGCCAACCAGGTAGAGATCTGGGTTCAAGGCCCTCCTGGTAAAGTGATTAAAGGGACAGTGTGCTGGGGCACGGTGGGAGAGGGAGAGGGTGAAGGAGCTGCCCTCAGAGATGTGGTCAAAGCCTCAGCCACATAGTCCACCGTGATGAATGATTTGGTGCAGCGTCACTGTTTTGACATTGAATATTCTAAACGATTCATTGTGTTAAAAGACCATGGATATTGAGTGGCGAATGGGTTGAGAGAAGCAGGAGAGGAAACAGGATGTAGAGAGGCTGGTCCTAAGCCCTGAGTGGTGCACTGGAGAAAGAGGGAAGGGAGTGACCAGGACATATTTTAACGGAAGGAGCAGGAGGACCTTCTGTTGGGCGAGCTATGAGGGATGAGGAATAATTTAATTCAGAAAACTTCAAATTACATGTCTGATGTTCAGATACTGGCAAATATGCCAGGGAATATTCTCTTTTTTTTTCAATTAAATTTATTGGAGTGATATTGGTTAATAAGATTACATCGGTTTCAAGTGTACATATTTCCCAAAGCAATATACCAATTACATGAAATCACCATCAAACTCCCAATGACATTGGAAAAAAAAGTAGAACAAAAAATAATCAGATTTGTACGAAACCACAAAAGATCCTACATGGGCAAAGCAATCCTGAGTAAAAAAAGAATAAAGCCAGAGATATTACACTACCTGACTTCAAACTATGCTATAAAGTGACGATAATCAAAATAACATGGCATTGACAGAAAAAACAGACACACAGACCCATGGAACAGAATGGAGAGCCCATAAATCCACATGTATTTAAGCAAATAATTTTCAGCAAAAGAGTCAAAAACACGCAATGGAGAAAGGAAGCATATTTAAAAAATAGTGCTGGAAAAATCGGAAAGCCACATGCAAAAAAAAGGAAACCAGATTACAGTTTGTCCTCATGTACAAAAATTAATTCGAAATGGGTCAAAGACCTAAATACAAGATCTGAAACAATAAACTACATAGAGGAATACATAGCTATTAAACTTGTGGACCTTGGTCTTAGAAAAGATATCATGACTTCAACTACACAGGCAAGGGAAATAAGGCAAAAACAAATGATTAGGACCATATCAAACTAGAGAGCCCCTGCAGAGCAACAGAAACCACCAACAAAACAAAAAGGCAACCAACCCAATGGGAGAAGATACTAGCAAACAGCAGCT
The DNA here is from genome assembly GCA_004026545.1 of Mormoops blainvillei. Lineage (NCBI taxonomy): Eukaryota > Metazoa > Chordata > Mammalia > Chiroptera > Mormoopidae > Mormoops > Mormoops blainvillei. The sequence continues at coordinate 74,100 of PVJD01003405.1, read as the reverse complement.
CTGACAAGGGGTTAATACCCAAAATATATAAAGAAGTCTCACAAGTCCACGCCATGTAATATTCTCATTCAAACGATGTGGTGATGCTTATGGAGGAAGTCCCCAGTTTTCTGTGCATATATATCCCTTCCTACTGCAGAATGCTGCACGGCCCCTCTCCCTGCAGCCCCTCACTGCACAAAGATTCTGTCTGAACCTCAGGCGCTGCCGCCCCCTGTGTCTCCCCACTCAGTCCCGCCGCAGCCGGAGGAATGTGGCAGTAGACTTCGACCTTGAGTGTTCCCACAGCATTCCTAGCTGTGTCAATGGCCCATTTTCTTTGGTAGTTTTATGGCTGTAGAGAGAAATACCCCAGAAGTCCCTGGGCTGAGCTTAGCCAGACCAGCCAACTGGCACTGAGCTGGGGGCAAATTCCGGCTGCTCCAACGTAACAAACTCAGGTCAGCTCTCCTTGGAGAACCACTTCAGCATTTACTCGTAACCCATCTACTTTCAGTTTGTGTAAAGTTTGGTGTGTCTGCTTTCTACCTCTCAGCATCCCAAACACGCCACATCATGAGTGTCACAGGGATTTTGACAGCAGAGAGAAACAGTGGCTACTAGCTTGGGAGGGAAAGAGGGAGCAGGTAAACTGTGAGAGACAGAACCAGGGACCTAAACACCTGGGGACCGTTTAGTGCTGAGAAGCCATTCCCCTAAAAACTGAGCAGCAGAACTCAATAATCAACGTCCCCAGTGATGACCCTGAACCCAAAAATCACACACTGTCGTTCAGGTGACTGATTGGCAATGTGTGTAACATGATGCAAAGTACGTATTATAATTTAGAAATGTTTTTATCTAAAGCAATAATAGTTTTCCAAGGGAAATAAAGTTCCCTATGCAATTTTGGGTTTGCACAGTTATACAGTTGCCAGGCAGTTCTGAGTAGTGAAGGGTGTGTGTGTGTGTGTGTGTGAGAGAGAGAGAGAGAGAGAGCATATGGGTGTAGTTTATTAGTATCAACGTTAATATCAACATTTATATTTTAATATTTTCCTATTTCAATGGAAGCACATTCTTCAATCCCATCTAAGAGACCATTTTAATTAAAATGATATAAAAACCTTTCATGATGTAAAGCAGGAAGTGGGGTGCAGTGGCAAGGAGTCCTTGTCACCATGGAGCCAAGACTACTGTGCCCTCGTAGTCTCCTGAGAGTTTCACGGATCCTGGGAACTCAGACTTTACTCGAGGACCCAGGGCCTTTGTGGCCCTCCCTTAACCAAAGGCTTCTGTTCTTCATCCTAATTTTATGTTTTAATATGTTGATCAGTTTTGAGATGGGTTTCAGTGAGAAGTGAGGGGCTAGACAGATAGTTCGAATTAAGTACAGTAATTCAGTCAATGCCGCCGCCCTTCGTGCGACTATCTCAGAAAGTGCTCACGACAGACAAGGGTCACGTTTTCCTGAAACAACATGTTTCCAGAGAGTCGTATTTGCATGCTAAGTGAGTTTTTAAAAACGTTAGCTGTTACAGAAGCAAAGCGAGTGATGGAATTAAATGTGCCTGGAGAGTAGAGCCCTCGCAGGAACCAGGGGGTTAATAAATACACGCGTGCGGCCCCTGTGTTCTGAGCCTCTCTCAGCAGTTCTGAGCGACAGTCCATCGAGTGCTTTCCACTCACGTTTGCCACCGCTGATGGCTTATCAGTTCTCATGGAAACACTCCATATTAGAAAGGCGACAGAACTCACATGCATAATATTTTTTGTCCTTCTTTTCTGTCATTTTGTACCTTAAAGGAACTGGTTATTAAAGCATTATATAAGTATGCAAAATATATTGAAAGGGAACACTTTTCAATTATACATGATATGTACTGGCGAGAAATGCTTGGTGTGTGATGACACATGACAACCGGTAAAAGGTATTTTTAGTTACTTATGTGGGGAGGACAAAGTGAAAATATCTACAATGTGTAGTGTTAGCTTTTCTAGCTCTTCTTATATTTAGCGTATTTATAGCATATTTTAAAATAAGCAATGACATGGAATTGTTTAAGAAGTGAATTTATTACTTAAATATATTTGATACAATGTTTAATTTGCGTTCTTTGAAAAGCTTATGCTAGATCAGCATTCATCTTATTTTTTTCCTTATTCAATTCCTTTTGAATTGCTCTTACATAAGAAATCAGAAGCCCTTTTTATTTTATTTGAGCAACTGATCTGTGAATAAAGCATAGTCCTTACCTGAAATAACCGCGGACAGTAGGACTTGTGTTCACAGTGTAAATATTTGAGACCTAAAATCAAGGAAGTCAAGATCCCTGGTAAATTCTGATTAAAATAAACCAAAGCATGTTTCAAATGAACCTAAGGAAAACAAACAATGAAAGAAGATGAATTGTGGGCATGTTAGTCTTTTCCCAAAGAGACAAAATCACATTCTCTTTCAAGTAAAATTGCATCAGTTGCAGAAATGTTCCAGAGAAAAGAGCCTTCCAGTGGCAGAACGTGTACTGAGGTACCCACTGTGTAGGGGCAACAGTTCATTTCGAGGTTTATTCTTTTGCTGTGTTTTGGTTTATCATCAATTATCACTGAACACTAAGTGTCGGTTGCATTTTCAAAAGAAAAAAAATCATTATCCTTCTTAAAGCAATACACAGTTATCCCCGAATGTTGGCCGTTTCTGTGTAACTAGAGTTGTACAGGCGGCAATTGTTACTGAACTAAAAGGGCTCACCCATCTGCACGCGTTAAAGCCCAAGCAGACGTGAACAGGAGTTAGCAGCCGGTAGAGTGCAGGCTTATCTTTAAGGAAATGGCATCGCGCCTGTGAGCTCACGCTGGAAGACCTGGCTCCTGAAGGCTTTCCGGGCGTGGGTCCTGTAGGGGGAAGATCATTAACTGTGGTGAATAAGGGAGTTATAATTGTCAGTAGGGCCATGGTCTGTTCTAGGGTGGGGTGGTGGACCGTAGCTCCTGGTCCTGACGTCAGCCTTGGAATCGTTCCGTTTGGCTTCACGTGGACTCGGTTCCCGGGATTGTTCTGCACTCCTGGGCCTGGAGCTCAATCACAACCGAAGCTGGATGTTACCTTCCTCTGTGGTCAGTGGGCCCCAGGCTTTGTTCCTGGGGTTGTCTGACACAGGCCACGACCTGATTGGCCCAAGGGTTTAATGATGAAGGGAGTGTGCGTGCAAAGGACAGGGAGGCAGGAGGGCCAAGGTACCAGGCTGTAACAGGCCGGTCTGAATCAGAAAGAGGGAGAAAAGGTCAGATTAAAGAAAATGAGGCTCTCCGTGGCTACGAAATCAGGTCACGTGTAAGAGAACACTGCGTTCCCTACTGCTCAGGACTTGGCTGAGCATGACAGTAACAACAGTTATTGTCAATTATTGGAGTAGTAATTAAGAAATAGCATGAAACCTTTAGAATTTTATTAATCAATAATGACCGCAATTCAATAAAACATTTTTTAAAAGAAACAGCGAAGTACTCTAAAACACTGCATAGAAGAGGAATTGACCTTTGTCTTAAAATGTAGCAACAAGTGCCTATTATTGTTATGGGAAATCAGAGAGCCTTTTCCGAGAAGTCTGTGGAATATTGTGTTGCTTTATTTTCGTGCACTTAAATACTTTAAATGCACAAAAAATACTTTAAACTGAGGCAAAAGTTTATATTTACATGAGGTAAAAATTTGCAAAAGAAAATTAATACTCGATCTGTCACATGCTAAGAGAAAAGCGGTGATCAAAGAAAACCTGCTAAATTAGTTACACACCAATTATATGCCAACTCTGTTGCTGCAATATAAATATATGACCTAGACCTAAAAACATTTATGACATTAAATTTTCTAAGTATATATTTATTATGTGATGTATGAAAAACCCCTAATTTAGGCCACTGAAAATTTAAAATTGCTTGGACTCTTAAATTAACACACACGCCTATTATTAATCAATGGGTGAGAGTTCCCCAAGTGAAAACAGTTATTCAGTGACTGTGTTTATGTGACTGGATTGCTCTTGTTCCTCCATTTCAGGATCTAGATTTCTCATCACATCCACGGGAGCCTTGTATATTAAAGATGTACAGAACGAAGACGGATTGTATAACTACCGCTGCGTCACGCGTCACAGATACACTGGGGAGACGAGGCAGAGCAACAGCGCCCGCCTCTTTGTATCCGGTAAGAGCCCTGTTTCCGCTCTTCCTTTGTTAGTGCCCGTGTTGGCCCAGCTCACACTGCGACCTTCATGGCTCCAATGAAGCCTTCAGGTTTTTCCCCAAAATATTTTATCAACTTCGGGGATTTGTTTGTTTGTTTGTTTGTTTTTAACTACATTTTTGTGAAATTCCAAATTCCTGTGGCCCGATTTGTTTTCTCTCTGGAAGGCAGCACCTCCTTGTCTTACGTGTCTTTGCGATCTGTCCCTGGCACCGCCCCCCAGCGCCACGGTGCCTCCCACCCGGCGGAGCGGCAGGCAAAGAGCAGGGCCCGGTGGGGCACGCCCCTCGGTCCGCAGACGATGCCTGTGCTGCTGGGGGCGCTCTCCCAGGGCTATTCTCCAGCGAAGGAAATCTGAGTGCATTCGAGTCCACTCTATTGATAAACATGCCAGTTTTGTGCTTTCTTTGATGGGTGTTATCCTTTGAGAAAATATCGATCTTTTGCATAATCTTCACGATCGCCTTGTTATTGGCCCGCCCGTCAGGCAAACAAGCATACCGTGATGTGTTGACACTCCGTGGAGCAACCGAGACGTGTGAAACGTCCGTCTCAGAACCAGAAAATCGAAGGGCAGATACCTGGCCTTTGCCCTGTAGAATGAAAAACTGCTCCGTGCAATGCATGTCTTAATCTTGTTGATAGTGGTACTTTGTGAAGAAGTGATAGAAAGTTGTTCAGCAATGAGGGGTAATTAGAATCATTGTCTCCTGGACACCTATCGATTGTCCCTGATAATGGCCTATTCAGAGCCTGCTCCCCCACGCCCCTCTGAATAGCTATCACCCCCCTGTCTTTTAAGGTGCAGCACAGAAATTGTCAGAATCAAGTGATGTCTCCACTGAACTTGAAAGTATTTTCTTTACCTGTTTTTTCACGTCAATTGTTCCTTTCTCCCTGTTATGGTTATTATGCCTTGTTGCTTCTGTTAAGGGAGATTGCTAATGCTGGGTGATGAGAACAGAGTGCAAGCAGGTTACTGTTCTAAAACTCTAAGCTTTGAAAGAGAAGATAAATGAATTTCATTTTAGATTACATTTGCGTTTATTTTAAAAATCGTACACATGGTGTACACATGGTCATGTGGAGGCATATTAATAGCAATATTTCTAATGATTCCAAACTGCTACCAAAATTAAAACAGACCAAATTAAATGGAAAAAGAAAAAGCGCGTGGATGACATCTTCCACCAGGCTGGGAATCCCCCAAAGCTCTCGGGCAGGTCTGGGCAGACTACCAACAGCAACAGGGCTGGGGTTGATGGCAACCACATTGCAGAAGTGGTAGATGGTAGGAAGGCCTGTTGGAACGACTGTATATTCACAGAACTGCAAAATAAACAGCACTGCTCATCTCCAAAAGCAGATAGCAGCCCTTCAAGTGGACACCTGAAAAATGTGTCTAAGAATAATCACAACCTGTAAATCGAACTGCATGACCCCTGAGCTGAAGATGAGTGCAAAAGGCTGCACGTGGCAGTGATCGCACAGTCCAGTGGCGGTCTAAGTCCTCAAGGATACCGGCGATGTTCCGAAAACATTCCTTTTTGAAGAACAGATACGCACCCCGAGGGACACTGCTGGGCTTAGAAATCAAGTTAGCCAGAGAGAATGCTAACCGTAACAGAGAGAAGGCTCAGGCAGCATGGAGGCCCTGGGGGAATTCCGTCTTACATAATGTTACAAAAGAACAATGTAGCATGGACAGGTGACAGTACCACCTCCGAAGACAAGCAACACAGGGATCTAGAAAACACATGACCAAAGGTGGGGACTCTCCTGAAGCAGGGATAGCTCTGAGAAACCGGCTGAATTTTGAGTTTTTAGTGGTAATATCAAGGGGGAAAACCAGAAATGCTTTTTATCCTCCCCCGCAAGAAACTTCTCCTAATTAACAAAGAACCCTATCTCGTTTTAAAATGGAACAAAAGGAAAAAAGATATAACCTCCCACAACTTTATGACAAGAAGAAAGATGGGAATGAATCAAATAATGTTTTGACAATTAGAAGTAGTTTTAAAGATTGTCTATGTATCATATGAAAACTATAATTTAGTATCTGAAAATGATTTAACACTTTGAAAGAGCAGCATAATTCAGAAATAAAGTTCATAAATAAAATGGCGAAACAACATGAACCTGTGAGACAATGAAATGGCATAATTTAAGAAAAATTAAACATGTAGTTATAAAATTAAAATTAAATTAGAAGGAATACATCAGAGAATTCACACAATGGAAAGCTTAATGTGGGAACAAAGACAGTAAATAAACATGTGCAAAAATCAAACAACTAGAGATAAAAAGCATTGGTGGAAAAATGTATAGATGATAGGCAAAGATGGTAAAACACATCTATAATTAAAGTCTTCTAAGAAGAAAACCAAGCAATAGATCCAAATATGTATTTAAAGCAATAATTCAAGAACATTTCCTGTAATTGAAAAATATGTAATTACTACCTAGTGAAGTGATTCTTTGATGCCTGACACAATGGACCCAGAATGTCAACATGCAGCAGATTCTGATAAAACCGATGAACTGTAAATATTAAGACTAAATCATTTGAACACCCAGGGTGTAACTTCAAGTTACTTCTAAGGGGAAAATTCAAAGAGATTAACAAAACAGAAAACAAATTAAAAAACAGTAAAAGAAATAAACACGTCTTCTTTAAAAAATCGATAAAACAAAGTAGGCTAATGAAAATTTTTTTAACAGTGGTGATTTCTATACTAGGACTAGATTATTTAGACCAATCATTTTTTTTTTCTCCGAGGGCAACTAAAATGGCTATTTGTGAAAAAAAAATCTCGAAGCTGTTAGAAGCTAGTGTGGACAATCACAGGGTCAAAATCTAGAAGAAAACAGTGGCGAGAAGTTAACCTGATGCTGAGGGCTGCTTTTCTAGTAGGGGCAATTCTACAGGAGGCGGATGAAAGCCTGAGACAATGACACACTCTTTTGAAAGCCTCGTAGGGCGAGGAGGATAAAAACTGTAGTCTAGGTCCCATCAAAGTAGAACATAAGGAACACCCCATGCTTTGAGTGGAAATGTCAAAGAACTGTAAGAATAAGAGAAAACCAGAAATAGGACTGCCCCCCCAGGACTAATGCTCAGCTGCGTATCATCCGGGCATTAAGATTGGTCAAGATGACCTTGGATCATTAGTGCCATAGGAATGCACAGTGTCCCTCATGCCTTCCTAACTTTGGTGATTTTTGCCCTCTCGCCTCCCCCTGCTCCTTCTTGATCAGTCTCTCTGAGGGTTTTAAAATTAATACACCTTCCCCGCACACAGCACAATTATCATATTAATAACATTTGCCAGTCCCAGTGTTGGAGTGGCAAAAGAATGCCTTACACACAAAGTTACTAACTGAAGAATTTCTTAGACTGGCAAAACCTTGGAAGCAACTTTAATATTTGTCGATAGGGAATAATTACATAAATTATGGTGCAGACACTGAATGAAGCAACCTACAGGCACAAGAAGGAACGGGGATGATCTCTATCACTGCAGCAGAGTAATCTCCAGGCTGTACCGTTACGTGAAAAAAGGAAGTCGAGGCCAGTATGAAAACTATATTGTCTTTTCTATAAGGAAGATGGAGGAATATGGGCATGCATCTGCTTATCAAAGCAATGTTGAAAGGGTGAATTAAAAACCAAGAAAACAGTTCGCCTCTAGGGGAAACAGTAGACTGGACATTGATGTAAATTAAGACTTATTTGAATATATCTTGTTACATAGTTTCAACTTTTTAAAATCATGTATATGTTTGATATTTTGAAATATTAAATTAAAAATTCAGTGTTAAAAACGGAAAATACCCTGAAGCAAATGAATCGAAATGCATAACAAGTTGAGATAACCAAACACAGAAAGTAATTATTTACAGTAACTTTACGATATGATATTGACCATATATCTATGAAAAATGTACTTTAAAGATAAATACAGCTTAAAATAAATTCTTAAAATTCATTTGGTTGCCTTATTTTAAAAAATATCAGTAGAATTGTTTTTCAAAAAAATATTTATTTATAAAAATATTGTTATTATTATTTTTAAACTATATATTTCTAGCAAGAGGTAAATAGGAAAGGGGGAAGATAATTATATTTATGTTATTTTTATTTGAAACCAAAGACTTTAGTGTAAAAAAAAAGCCTCAAATAAAAAATTTAAAGTAAAATCATTGAAATGTCAAACTTCAATCTGAACTCTCAGTGCATACTTGTTTTTTGCTGTTGTTGTTGCTTTTTGGGGGGATTTTTGAATATGTATTTAAGACCCAGAATTGATGGGTGACCAATAGCAACAGGTCCTTCTACCACCTCCATTATGGTGACCTTCAAATGTCATTCCCCACTGAAAGGGACTCTGGCTCCCTGGAAAAATGGTGCATCATAGGCCTGGGACAGGTGGTGTGTGAGATGAGCCTGAAACACCCTCATGAGGCTTCCTCAAAATGATGCAGCGGCAATTTGGGAAGAACTCTTACTGATCAAAAGTGTGATGGGTTGAATATTTAAAAAAAATGATTGCATTTTACTGATAACCATTAAATATGTAGAAAATCTCTTGAGTATACTATGATTTTATATATATACTAATGTACCAACATGCATGTAAAGCATATACTTCCATTTACATACATATATATACACACACACATTTAATAAGAACAAAAGCAATAATAAGACTCTTGTTTGTCTGCATAGTAGTAACTAGGGCACCAACTGAATATTCTCCCTATCTTTCCAGTAGCAACTGTATTTCAAGATGACCAAATAACTGTAGTTCAGGAAGCTAAGTTCTTATTAATAGGATATTTACATCCCCTGAATGTGGTGAAGGAAAACAGAAAATTAGAAAATCACCATTTCAAACCCTAATAAATTAACTAATTCAGACAAAGCTTATCACATGAACTTGCTGATCAATTTATCACGGTTAAGTTTAGGAAAGCCACACATGATATGGATACAAAGGCAAAAGGTTGAACTTCATCTAATCAATCCATTGGAAGTAAACTCCAGTTTATAAGAAAAATGTCAATAGAGGAACAAGTTAAACGACCTATGGAGGAACAAATTCAGAATGAGGGATTTTCTGTAGACAACTCTCCCGGTTTCTTCAGTAAGTCAAAGACATGAGACCGAAAAAAGAAGGCGAATCTGCCCTGGATTAAAGAGACTCAGAACAAACAGCAACAAAATGTTAACTGTAGAACAATCTTGATTTAATTAAGATCAATTGGAATAATAATCATAAGCTTTTCTAGCTCATTAGGAAAAAAGGAATATAGAGTAGATAAAAGATAATACCAAGAATTTTGACTGTAGTATAATATTGGCAGTACAGTTGCATAAGGAGATTCATTTTTCTTAGAGAAACATACTAATGATATAGTGGTAACATCGGCCCTATGATTTGACTCAAGCATGTTAGCACAGAAAGCAAAGGCTGTATAGAGATAGGTGAAGGGTAAGAAAATATTGATGCCTGTTCAGTCCAGGTGATGCATATATGAGGTGCATTATATTATTTGTGTCTACTTTTGCGTGAGCTTGCAAACTCTGTGATGAAAGCTATTTAAAAATGTAAATAAAACGTTTGAAGACCAAGTGATGAAAATGAAATACCATGCTGCTCTTCGGTTGTACTAATTCTGTATATGACCAAATATCACCACAAGAGCCTGTCTCAAGCACTGAGGATGAAGCGTAAGGTCTGTGTGGACAGGGGCTCCATTGCCGGCCTCGTGGCCATTTATGCCGCCAATCCCTCCGGAGCCCCGCAGTCTAACAAGGGCGTGAATGTAGTTACGGAATACAGAATCCTCCCATTAGCGAAGGGCGGAACTTCAAGAGAGTCCTGGGAACTCCCTCACAGATTCCTTAGGAGATGATTGAGGTCCCCTCATCATATCCCAGGGGACAGTCACGCTGTTCTCCTGAGGCACCAGAGAAGTGAAAGGAACTGTAGACTGATTGAGGATTTCTGTCTGTGGTTGCCACAGAAAGCCACAGAAAGTACAGCTGATTTCATCCTGTTTCATCTCTGCCTGCTGTCTGCCCCCGGTGGCTGACTATGAAATCACAGCATGTTATAGAGATCTTTCCAGAAAGTTCTTACTGGATAAGCCAGGGGATATCCAGTTCTTTGTTTTGGGGTTTACTGCAGGTGGACCAAACAGTCATAGCTCTTTCCTGACTAAGATAAAGATAATTAAGTGTCAGGAGTCCACATCTGTTTTGTAATGTCCTTGCGAAGACCAGTGTGACCATTTCTGCTGTTTCGAACGGGAAGAATTAGAAGAGAGAGCAAGTCAACGTCATTGAGTTTTATTTCAAACATCCAATCAGGGATCTCTTTTTTACATCCTTCGTGGTTCTCTCCGAGAGCATCCCTTCCTCCAAGCGCGCGTGGACACCGAGCTGAGTGGTTTCCAGGCCCCAGATCTTGAGAAGCTTTTGTCCTGTCCCATGTTTGGCTCAAGACTGTAATGCAGGCAAAAACACCATTTAGTAGAACAGCTGAGCATACATTGTAAGTTTCTAATAATAGGGAGCTATTATAATGGACAATCTGGAAGCTTCTTTATTGTTTTAACCATTTAATTTTTGCCATACCTTGATTGTCTTCATTCCTTCATCTCACCTAAAATATGATCTGTTCAGAGAGCCCGCCCACGAAGGCCACTCCTACAGCCCCTTGACGCCACCCTCAGCACGTTCACCTTCACTCACTCGGTCATCCCATTTGTTTCCTTCATTGCACTCACCACAAACCAAATTGTCTTCATGTATTGTTGGCAGATACGTTTCCCGCGGCCCTCACACACACGGCGTGCCTAGAACTTAAGGTCCATGAGGGCGTCCGTGCCTGCCGTGTTCACCGCTGTGTCCCCAGTGCCTAACTCTGGGCTGGTCCCGGACTTGGGGTTCCAACAGTACTTGGGAAATAAATAAATAAATGAAACACTTCCGGGTTTAATAACTGTGTAAAAACCTGCTTTGCAACATAAAATTATACTAATGTTAGACAACTATTTCTGTTACTGTCACTCTCCTGAAAGGGGAAGCCCAGTATTCCCCAGTTATAAAAAACACCCAATCCTTGGCCTGACAGGGCAGCTCCCGTGGAAGCGTGCTGATTCTGAAGTTCTTAGTATTTAGTAGGGGATGAAAAGTGGAAACTTTTCCGCTTCAAACTCTTAACAAATTTTGAGCAGGAAAAATTTATGTAGATAGGACTTTTCTGTCTGTTCCTATACAAAACCTTAAATATCTGTATCAATAGTTGGTATGACGTATAGAGTTTCAATTACCCATGAGGTCCTGTGACTCTGACCACTTCAGCTCCTCCTTCTCTGTATCTAAGAGTTTTTCTTCCTTCTGCAGACCCAGCGAACTCAGCCCCATCCATACTGGATGGGTTTGATCATCGCAAAGCCATGGCAGGGCAGCGTGTGGAGCTGCCTTGCAAAGCGCTTGGGCACCCTGAGCCAGATTACCGCTGGCTGAAAGACAACATGCCCCTGGAACTTTCTGGAAGATTCCAGAAGACCGTGACGGGGCTTCTCATTGAGAACACTCGTCCCTCGGACTCAGGCAGCTATGTGTGTGAAGTGTCCAACAGATATGGAACTGCTAAGGTGATAGGCCGCCTGTACGTGAAACGTAAGTTGGACGGTAACTTGCAACAGTGATGTTGGCTGCCACTGATGGAGCTCTTGTGACAGGCTGACCTCCGGGCTTTCTCTGTAGCATTCCATTGATCGTCACAACAGTCCTGCTGAGACCAATATTAGCCCCATTTTGCAGATGAGGAAATTGACCCCCAAATTATTCAAGGTTACACAGCTGGAGAGTTTGGAGCTTGGGATTGAATTTGGGTCTGCCTGATTCCCTGTAGAAACCCACTCTTTTCCTGATTGCAAGACACGCCACTCCCTCCACCTGGAAGATGGGTTTGAAATACATGAACGTCTGGAACTTCCCACGTTTCTAAGTTCAGTGCAATGCCCTTCCCCAAAGCCATTCCCCCTCTCCCTAACTCCACATTCGGCTCAACTGAGAGTATTTTATTGCTTTCTCTGTAAAAGCATTGACCACTCTCTACATTTTTGAAATCATTTGTGGAAAAGTCTTCATTCTGAGTATACGTTTTCATCATTGTACTCTTCTGCCACAGTTGGACAGGTTCTCAAAGGCTTCTGGAACATTCCCATCCTCCCTTCTGACTGCTCCTTTGTGTTTTTTCCTCTCTTCTCTTGACAAAAAGCATTCTCTTGGGTTCTAGGTCTCTGTTTGATCCCTTCTCTTCCTTTGGTGCTCTCTTTTATCTTTCTGCCTCCAAATTTCTCCCCTCTGGAAAGCCCTGAATTTAAATGTTGAGCCTCTGCTTTTTTTTTTTGCTTTTTTTTTTGTGCCTGCCAGTGGAACATGTCTCACAGTTTCATATCCCATATGTACCTGGCATTTCCAGAGCAATGTCCCAAACCAAACTTTCCACCATCTCTACCTTGTAAAAGGCTCTCCTCATTATTCCAGACATCTCCCCCACTGGAGCCACTTCCAAAGGCAAAGTTTAAATCCTTGGTCCTTTTTAAGCCTTTTCTCTCTATGTGCAAGTCCTGCCAAGTCCTAGAGATCGAATCTCAGTGTTTCTCAGCTCTGCTCTCCACTTCCGCCCTGTCTCAGACAGAGCCTCCACGCCTCATTTGCGATGCCTCTTCACTGACCACTGTCTCCACTCCTGTTCGTCAAACACAGTAGGAGCAATCCATTCTCCTGAGAATGTGCTTGACTGTAGCACTCACTTCTAAAAGTTCTAGCAGGTTTTCTTTAGTTTCCGCCGAATTAATTCTAAAACACGAAGGCTCTTTGCAGCCTTGGCCCAGACGGCCTCTGCCATTTTCTGACCGCTCCTCCCCTGTAGAGACCCTGGGTGACATCCCAGCTGATCAGGAGCTCTTCCTGCAGCGTGGCGGGGCTCCGTGTCCCGTTCGGCGGGCCCCAGTCCCCGCAACGCCCCCAGCCGCAGCCCTAGCCATGCTTGCTGTCTGAGGACTTTCTGTTGACCCCCTGCCACATAATATATGTCTCCATTAGACTTTTCTGGTTACTAGATTCATTCTCGTATTTGTCTAATCCCCCTAGAAGCCTAAGCCCCTTGGAACCAGAGACTTCACCAGGCGGTGACATGAGCAGAGGGGTAACTGGGGTAGAAAACTGGTTTTTGCCATTTACCTGTTGAGTGGATTTGGTTAACTAACTTTTCTGAATAACCATTTCCTCTTCTGCAAAGTGGAGAAAACAAAAAACTTGCAGGATTATGGGAGGACTGGCTTAAATAATGTACAAAAGGTGTTTGCTAACTTTATGGCACATGCCAGTTGCACCACAAATGTTACTCATTTTTGTCTCGTCTGTGGTTTTACTCCCATCTTTGCTACGCAGCGGACGTTCAACAAAAACCAAACTAAATTGTTTGTTGAGTGAAAACGTAGGGAGTCGTGGGTGAGGTTTCCAACCCTGTCCAAACCAGTGAGCCTCATTTTAAACAAACCAACAAACAGGCAAACAAGAACTGCTTCATGGCCATGAATTCTAATGTCAGCCTGTTTCCTTACAGCTGGTACTGGCCCTGGTTAAGCGACTTAAGGGACGTGAGTGAGTACACGTGTATGTGAGAATGACCCAAAGCAAACCCACCCATTCCATCTTGAGACAAGGCAAATAGGATTTAAATATTCAAATATTTCTGTCCTAGTAACCAGTGCATTGCATTCCTTATGCCAGTGGGTTAATACTCACCCATATTTAGTGAGAAAGCAGTTTGACCAACATTAGTCTATTTGCTCCATAGAGAGGAGCCCAGAAAACAAAGTAGCAAAGAGGGCGCTTCCATGCCAACTGCCGGACCCCGACGTAATCCTGAGCATGAGAACGTGTGGAGGGGGTCTGCCATGAGGGACTTGCCTTGTCAGAAGCCCAGCCTGTTGTCGAAATGCTCTCTACATGTGTGATATTTTTACCTTCTTTGTTTTCTCTTACCTGAAAACCTCCAGAGCCACTGAAAGCCACCATCAGCCCCAGGAAAGTTAAAAGCAGCGTGGGTAGCCAGGTTTCCTTGTCCTGCAGCGTGACAGGAAGTGAGGACCAGGAACTCTCCTGGTACCGAAACGGTGAAATCCTCAACCCTGGAAAAAATGTGAGGATCACAGGGATCAACCACGAAAACCTTATAATGGATCACATGGTCAAAAGTGACGGGGGCGCATACCAGTGCTTCGTGCGCGAGGACAAGCTGTCCGCTCAAGACTTTGTGCAGGTGGTCCTCGAAGGTCAGTGGGCCTCGTTATAGGGTTCGGCTGTGAAAGAGCCCAAACCCAGAGCACTCAAAGAGAAGAATACAGGGTGAACCAGGGCTGAGAATCCCCAGTTTTATACCTTTCTGACCTTTCTTTACCTGTCTGACCTTTATACCTACCTATGCCTTTCTGTCTATATGGCCAGCTAACAACTCTATATAATTTTTCAAGATAAATCAGGCAAGTGAAAGACTATGTTCTAACAAAATGAAAATTGTACATGGGAGTAGTAACGTAAGTGGTATCCTCAACGTATAGTTAAGGAACATAAACACTGTCCACTCACATGTTTATTAAACTTGTCACAACACAGACCACTGAAACTTTGAAGCTCATGGTTGGGTTGGCAATTCACCATTGTCCAGGCCAGGGTATCTCAATGATGCTCTTTTGGGAGGGCTGTTACATTTTTGGCGACACTTCTGGCCTCTACACATTCGGTGCCAGTGGCACCTTTCTACAAATCGTGACAGCCAAAAATGCCTCCAGACGTCCCCGCACGTCCCCAGGGGTGCAAAACAGCCCCTTGTTGAGAAGCACAACCTTAGAGGCAAAAGGCAAGGCAGTATTTCAATATCATGCTTGATGGGGTGAAAATGACATCTGGCTTGGAGGGTTGTCCCTGGTTGGGCCCAAATATTCAAAAGATTTAGGTGAATGGAATTTCTGAGGGATTGCCTTGTGGTGTAATAATAGGTTTTAGGTATGTTTTGTTGTTGTTTGTTGTTGTTTATTTGACCGTCGACAGCCTACTTGCATCTTCAAGCTTATTGATCAGCCAGGGAAAGAAGCTATTAAAGTAGCATTCAAGTGAGATATATGTTTATCACCAGATAATTGCACTAGCTTTTATCTTTATATTTGTGTGTCTTAACTGTGTCTTTCTATATAATTTAAAATTTTTCTGTATCAGTTTATAAAATAATTACATGACTTTCATGTATTCTAAAGGGAGAAAAAACTAAAATCCTTTCATGTATGAAAATAAGTTTAAATATGCCTTGGTGCTAAAAGGATATTTCTGTAATTTCCTTTTTAACCTCAGTCAATTTTAAAGAATAAATAGGCTTAGAATGACATTCTTATTTTGATTCAAGCATTTACTTGCAGGCAATGAGTTTTTCAAAGCAGAGATGAAATTAGCTGAAGGCACGGAACTCATATTAAATGCCTGACACTGTGTTCCACATAATAATTAAGTGCAGAAAGTAATCAATTTGTACAGGCCTGGATTGTTAATGATGATGCACTGTAGTCCTTACATAGTCCCTATTTTTAGGTTCTTTGTAGAAAAGGGAGAGATTACCTTTCCAGGCCTAGTTACCGTGGCAACCATCTCACGTGCCTAAGAAAACCCAAAGAGCATATTGATAATCCATAATGATGTCGAAAGGGTTCAGGTTATCACAGAATGACAGCAAGAAAGATTTCAAAGACACTCAGGTCTCCCTGGGAAATTAATGTCTGCTTTCATCTCCAAAAAAGCCTGTCACTTGAATAAAACAAGGAGGGAGAAGGGCACACTGAGTGTACTCACGGATTTATTTGCTGCATGTCAGCTTCCATTCAGGACAAGAAGCTTCAATTTATTTTTTCTCTTCTGAGAGATGACAGTGCTAATGTAGCAAAGGAGAGCAGAAATGGAACTACAAATACAGATCTAGTATCTCCCTTAAAACGGTGCCTAACTAGTATCCTCAGATATAACCTCCTATCATGACCAATGAAATACTATGGATTAACATAAATGTGAAAACTCATAATACTCTCAACTAAGGATGGCCATTGATATAATGAAGAATTGAGGAGTATTTCCTATGAGGCCAAAGACATTAGAATGGAAGTCTAACAAAACTGGAATCCAATATTTATACAAGGTCAAACCAGAATAACTGGAAAATGGAAGAACACAAAAAGAGAATGAACAAAGGTCCTATTTACTGAAATGATAGAATAGCGTGTACCAGACTGACGAACCTGCAGGAAGGTATAAAGTGGGAAAAGAGCGCTGGCTGATGTGGCTCAGTGGATTGAGTGCCAACCTGCGAGCCAAAGGGTTGCCGGTTCGATTCCCAGTCAGGACACATACTGGGGCTGTGGGCCAGGTCCCTAGTAGAGGGCGTGCAGGAGGCAACCACTCATTAATGTTTGCCTCTCTTTCTCCCTCCCTTCCCCTCTGTCTAAAAATAAATTCATAAAATCGTTATTTTAAAAAGTGGGAAAAGCAAAACTATATGCAGACACTGAAAGGACGGCCAAAGGTAGGCAGAAAGGATTTGGCCCTTAAAAGAAGGGGAAAAGATTAGGTGATATCTACAACAATACCACATTTCCTCTGAAGATATTTCCCAGCCCTTGTGAAGTGGTGACTAGAACACAAGAGGGAAAGCAGAAAAGTACAGTCTTATGGAATTAAGGTGTAGAAGGACAGAGCTCTGAGCTGTTGAATCACCTGCAAATTGAGAGAGGTGAGTGGAGATTCTAAGACAGAGGAAATAACAGTAATGAGTCTTAAAATATGAAAATGAAGTTTCTTAAAAAACTTGGTTGATACCAGAACTCAAAAAAATTGAAGGAGAATCCATGTATATGATAAAGATAACTAGATATCCAAAACAAACAAACAAAAAAATAGGATACTGTGACCAGAGGTCAAAAGACAAATTGGGAATAAAAACAGATCCTGAGAGGATCCAGATATTAGAACTAGCAGACAAGGACTTCAAAGCTATTTAAAATATGTTCAATAACTTAAATGAAAATTTTGGCATAATGAATGGACATATGAGAAAGACCAGCAGAGAAACAGAAACTATAAAATGGAACAAACAGAAATGAAAAAATTTACTGTGTTGGCTTTAATGGAAGATTGCAGAAGGAAGAAGAAAGGATGAGTAAACTTGAAGACAGAGTAAAGTAAATTATCTAATCTGAAGCACAGGGAGAAAGAGGACTCCAAATGTCATTAGCAGAGCCTCAGTGACATGTGGGACATTAATCAGATACCCTGATATACATATAATTAGAGACCCAGAAAAATAGGAGTCAGAGAATGGCAAAGAAAAATGTTTGCAGAAATAATGTCCACCATTTACAGAAATTTGGTATAAAAAAATAACATTACAGAACCAAGAAACTCTGCAAACCCCAAGAAGAACAAATGCAAAGAAAATCACGTGCAGGCACCTCCGAGTCAAGTTGCTGAAAATCAAAGATAAATAGAACAGTGTATGGTTCTAAGGGAGGAAAAGTACTATGTAAAGGGGGCTGTTAGTATAAATGGTGGATGACTTCTCGCCAGATACTTTGGAGGACAGAAGACAGTAGAGCACTGTCTCAAATGGTGAAAAAAGATTTTTTTAAAAAACTGTCTACATAAACTTCTATATATTTTCAATAAACAAAAGTTCAAAGAATGTGATATTAAAAGATCTGCATATTAAAAAATAGTAAATGACCTCATTCTGGTGAAAATGACCTAACACAGAAACTCAGATTGTCAGGAATAAAAAACATGAGAATGAAAAATATTTTAGTAAACATTTAGCAGAATAGTTTTTTCTCTTTCAATTTCTTTGAACCGCAATTGACAAATTACAAAATTATAACTCTGTATTATATAGTTTATAACATAAATAGATATAATAACACAAAGGACAGAATATAATAAATTATTTGAAATTATTTGTTGTAATGTTCTTACATTTCACATGAAGAACTTTTTTAACTTTTAGATGTGATTGAAATTATGTGTACATATACATTTTTACATACACATGTATGTATTAATGTAAATAAGATATAGATGAAATATATGCAACTATGGACCAATAGAAAATGTTTCACACACATATTTTATGTAATATATACTATATATATGTCTGACAAACATTATATATAATTTATGTAAGATACCTAACAAATATATCTTAACCATTATAAGATATCAGACATACATGTGTACAGGTAAACTTGTACCAACTTATGTGTGTGTGTGTGTGTGTGTGTGTGTGTGTGTGTGTATAGCTGTATTCAGTATACATAAAGAACTCCTACAAATTAATAACAAAGACAGTCTAACATAAAGATACACAGAAAATTTGAGCAGACGTTTCACAAAAGGAAACACACAAATGACCAATAAGCACATGAAAACCACATCGCCTCTGTGGTATTTGCCAAAAATGCACAGCCTGCACCTAATTGTGAAGAAATACTGAACAAACCAAGTTTGATCAACTGACTATCAGGTAACCAGTTTCAAAAATGTCAAAGTGAAGAAACACAGAAGAAACCAAAAAAATGTTCTGGATTAAAAGTCAGTAAAGAGACGTGATAAATAATTGTTAGCTGTGACACTGATTGGACTGGGAAAAAATAGTTAAAACGGACGTTATTGGTCAATTGGCAGACTCTCGGCATGGGCTCTTCATTAGAATCTATGAGGGGTGTCCAACCTTTTGGCGTCTCTGGGCCACACGGGAAGAAGAAGATTCATCTTAGGTCACACATTAAATACACAAACACTAACGAAAACTGATGAGCGAAAAAAAGATTTTAAGTAAATTTACAATTTTTCTTTGGGCCGCACCCATAGCCATTCTGGGTCGCATGAGACCTGCGGGCCGTGCGTTGGATACCCCTGCCTAGATTATAGTTCTGTTCCAAAGTGACATTCCCTAATTTTGCTAACTGTGCTATAATTGTGATAGAATATATGCCTCCAGACAGGGCACACATGCTGGGATTACAGAGGTTTGAAGCTCAAGAAGGGGTAAAACTAATACGTGGCGATAGAAATCAGAACAGTGCTTGTGTGGGGGAGGTGGAGACCCCCGCGACATTGGGGGTCGTGGAAAAGTGTTGTATCTTGATTGTTTTGGTGGTTACAGGTGTACCTATTTAATAAAACAGTCTGTTTGTACACTTAAGATCCGTCCATTTCTCTGTATGTAAACTTTAGCTATAAAAAAATAGTATAAACTTTTCCAAACAGATTTTAGAAGAGGAGTTTTCAGTCTTAGGGTACCAACCAGTGCAAAAACAGTGACAGCTAAATACATCTTTAAAATAAAACATTGAATTATAAGGTCAAATAAGATAATGTTAACCTCCCCAAGG
This sequence comes from Mormoops blainvillei, assembly GCA_004026545.1. Classification (NCBI taxonomy): domain Eukaryota; kingdom Metazoa; phylum Chordata; class Mammalia; order Chiroptera; family Mormoopidae; genus Mormoops; species Mormoops blainvillei. The sequence goes on along the minus strand of PVJD01003405.1, from coordinate 54,365 downwards.
GCTGGTTATGTACAGTGACTAACAAACCCGATGACGTCTAACCTCTCTGTCAGTTGAATGCAGCGCATGCTGGGGCAGCGTCTGCATTGTTCCACAAATTATTCATTATAATTTAGGAAGCTCTTTTTTTCACCTTTGACAGTTAAAATAAGATGTCTGCAATCCAAGGACACTGAAAGGTGCTGTGTAGGTATGAATACACCTGGGAAAAACACCCTTGGGTGCCTTGTCCAGCCAACCAAAACATGAGTGGGAAGGAAGAAGTTGAGAGCCAAGAATTTTCAAATGAAAAGATGGTGGAGGGCTGTAGGGAAGCCCCCCCACCCAGTTCAGATTCCCCAGTGAGAGCCCTGCACAGCCGGCCCAGCCGGCCACAGAGATGGGCTGCGAGGTTTGGGGTGACGAGTATCTCTTGCTTCTGGGGTTGTTTGGAGGTGTTAGCAGTTGTTTTTCTGTGCTGGAATTTCAAACTGGCTTCAGTCTTGTTTCCCACATTTGTTTTGCTTATATTTTTCAACAATTTATATATATATATATATATATATATATATATATATATATATATATATATACACACACACACACACACTTTTAAAATGAAAATTAAAACCACTAAAAAATAAAATCTGTTAATTATCATCTTTCATTATGAATAAACACTGAAAATGAATACAATTTAAAAAACTCCCTCCAGCAAGGGTTATTACCAGACTCAGAAATCCTGTTTCACGTGATCACAGTTACGTCAAAATGACCCACTTATGCCCAGGAAAAAACTAAAAGTGTCACCATGTTAATTTATGTGCCTGAGGCTGGTAGGCCTATTGCTAACTTCTTCTTCTTTTCACTCATACGTTTCTCTTTAATATGCATGTATTTCCCTTTTTTTTCCATGGAGAGCCATATTTTTAAAAAACATGCATTTCTGATTACTACCATACAGTATGAGGGAAATAGTCCTTATATGCAATAGAAAAATAATGGAATATGAAAATGTGGTCTTTGTGGAAAATATGGGACATTCCCATGGAAACGTCCCTCTGCGTAAGCTCCTGGTTTGTCTGGGTCAGTCTTGGGTGGCGCTTGTTCTCCTAGCATAATCGTTTATAGTACCCATTTTATTTTCATCAGTGTCCCACGTTGGATGATAAAGTATATGGCCACCTCACGTAAGATGCTTAGAGAGGTATTAATACATGCCAAAGGGTCAAACTTTATTTTCTACCCATTCACAGAGTCTTCATGGAAATTTACGTGCACTTATCATGTCATTAAAACTATAAAAGATTATTTCTTATGAGAAAATGAACATGAGATCATCAGTCCGTCTCTCCCTCCCTCTCTTTCTCTCTCTCTGCCTCTCTCTGTCTCTGTCTCTCTGTCTCTCTCTCTCTCTCCTGTAATCCTTTACAGTTCCCCAGCAAGCAATCCCTAAGTAACTGAGGAGAAGTAGAAAGCTAAAGGGAGAGGCTTGGGGGTATGGATTTACTCTATGCTTCTAACTGTGGGTGGGGACGTGCAGTTTTGAACTGTAGACGTCTTAGGAGCTGACATTGTTTAATATCACCATCTGGGTTGTCATTCTTCTTCTTATGAAAATAAGGAAATATATAAGTGATTGATTAAAGCTTGCTACTGCTGCGTTGACCTATTTTGAAAATGAAATCTAGTTCTGATGGGAATTTGGCTTTATCAATAAAACCAGTTTGTTGTAGCATTAATAAGCTCTACGTCTGCCTCCTAATCATTAAATAAACGGATTTGGGAGTTGTTTAAATATCTGTATGTGCCACTTGCTTCCATAATTTGTCTTCCTGCAGATGGAACTCCCAAAATTATTTCTGCCTTTAGTGAAAAAGTGGTGAGTCCCGCAGAACCAGTTTCCCTCATGTGCAACGTGAAGGGCACGCCGTTGCCCACAATCACGTGGACCCTGGACGATGACCCGATTCTCAAGGGTGGCAGCCACCGCATCAGCCAGATGATCACGTCGGAGGGAAACGTGGTCAGCTACCTGAACATCTCCAGCTCTCAGGTCCGAGACGGGGGCGTCTACCGCTGCACCGCCAACAACTCGGCCGGCGTCGTCCTGTACCAGGCTCGAATAAACGTAAGAGGTGCTTGTCAAATCAGCTCCTCAAAAAACACACATAACTCATTGTAGTGGAAAAGAAGGTTTCTGCATGCACCGAGCTGGGCCTTGGAATGCCGAAATGGTGTAGCTGTCCCGCCCCATTTCCTATTCCTTCCTTCCTACTCAGGAATGGCACTGACCGGGACACACTGTCGGAAATGGCATTTCGGTTCCTTTAGTCAGCTTGTTCCGCAGTTTTACTCTTCGATGTGTCCACGTGATCGACCCTTCCCTGGTTTATGCTCTGCATGCTCGTTCCTTCCTACTCTTCTTCCGTTTTACGACATTCATGGGAAACCTTCATGGACATGGTATTTAACTTACATTCATAGCGCGACGTGGCATAACCTCCATCCGCATAACTACAGAGAGAGTTAAACCTTGGAGCTGCTACCGGGGTTCTCACGAACAGAGCATGCTGGTTCAGTGCAGACTAGTTACTCTTTATGGGTGAAATTGCCCTCTGTCGTCTAACTCAAAACATTTTAATAGAAGTAGTCAACAATTAGAGTCGCTAACGTTCACCCAGTTCATTTGAAAATAATGACACTAAAAGGAAATGAAGCCATCTTAGAGAAAATGCCAAATGCAGAAAACTATAACTAGAAGAGTTGTCCTTACATGAAAGCAATCTACATTTTTAACCCAAGAAAGAGTGTACCCATTTCTGCACATAAGAGGTACCCTTAAATTATTTTCAAGAGTTTCTTTGTGTCTCTCCAGGGCCTGCGAGTATTCGACCAATGAAAAATATCACAGCAATAGCGGGGCGTGACACATACATTCACTGTCGTGTGATTGGCTACCCGTACTACTCCATCAAGTGGTATAAGAACTCTAACCTGCTTCCTTTTAACCACCGCCAAGTGGCATTTGAGAACAATGGAACTCTGAAGCTCTCCGATGTGCAGAAGGAAGTTGATGAGGGAGAGTATACGTGCAACGTGCTGGTGCAGCCCCAACTCTCCACCAGCCAGAGCGTCCACGTGACAGTCAAAGGTAAGGCTGGTCCCCTCTCTGCCCCCACTCGGCTCACCATTACTGAGCCCGACTGTTTCAGCGGTTAGGAGTGGGATAATCTAAGAACCTGCATGGGCAAAATAAGACAGTTACATCCCTCAGTTATAAAGACAGAAGAATGATAGGTTACATTAGATGCTCTGTGTTCTCTTCTCGGGCATCTTCACCAGATACGTGGTCGATACAGCTCTCCTTTCATGTGAACACTTGGTTTGGTGGTCCAGAGGGGATGTGGGCTTAATACGACCCCAGGAAAAAAGAAACACATCGTCGGCTTGGTTATGCCATTGTTTGTCAAATAATTTTAAAACATCTTCCTTTTCCTAAAAGTTCTCAAAAGCTAGTTCTTTTAGAATCCAGCTGGGAGAGTGAGGGCTTCAAGTAAGGGTTTTATCTCGAGCAGATGAGCAAGCCAAAGCAATAATGTAGGAATGACGTGATTAAAGGGCCCCACAGAAAAGATTCCTGACTTTTAACTTATTCTTTACATCATGACACGGACCGGCATGGAATCCAGTCTTCAGGATGAACTCTGGAGGTCACGCAGCCCACTTCTGGTCTCCTTATTAGTCAAGACAAATGAAATGACAAGGCTCAGGGCACAAGCTTTGCAGAGGCAGATGCTTCGGGGAAACTTGTTTTCCATTCCCGAATTCAGTCTCCTCAGCAGAACATAAAATGAAAAATTTCAATTATGTAAACAATTGTCATGATGTAGGTCATGAAAATAGCTCTAATGTATTATGAAAAAAACACAAAAATTTGTGGAAGCAGCCTCCTTCCCTGCTAGGCTGCCTGCCCCAGCGCCCCAAGTTACCTTCCTTGGCCCCAATAATCGTCTCTCAGTGTCCGGTTACAAAGTTGCATAGGGTTATCATGGTCTTCCGCAACCTTCTTTTCATACAAACCCTGTTAGTTACCTTGTTAGGGACGCCTATCAACACATAACACAGCCTGTAATTTATTATGTATTATGTCTTATATAATAAGATCTATTATATATAAAATATAGCTGCACATAACTGACCTTGAGTCTTTTACTTTAATAATCACATACCTTAGGCATTTTCTCAAATAATTAGAAATATTTGGCAAACCAGACTGGTCAAAGCTGCATAAAGTTTATTTTGTGATTGTATTTTTTTTCTTCAACCATCGCTTAAGGAATGTCCACTCCATGCCAAGCCCTGCTCTAGGTATCAAGAAAAACAATAATGAAGAAAGTAGATGAGTCCCATTTTTCTCTTGGAGTTCTGTTTCTAATCAGGAGAGAAAAACAATAATCAGACAAAAAAGTGAATAAGCCAAAAAAGGCTTTATGGTGTTCAATACTACATTGAGAATTACACCGTGGCAGTATCTTGAAGGTTAGCTGCAATTAGAATTAGAAGCCCTATCAATGAATTTTGGTACTGTTATCTTAAAATTATTGGTCTTATGCCCTTTGAATGAATTTTCCGCAAACATATGGTTTTGTCACATGGTAAGTTGATCATTTGAAAATTATTGGTTCTCTGAGTTCTACAGACCTTCCAAATGTTGACATAAGTCACTATACAATATCAGAATTTTACCGTGATCTTACCAGAAAGGGCTTCAAGTGTTAGGAAGCTGTCGAACTCATAGTGGCAGACATAGGTTTTCCAAAATTCTGTTTTTTTAATTGAAAGCTTGAGTTTTATTATTTGCAACAAACAGGATCAGTTATAATCATAGAAGCAACAAGCTCGTTTTTTTTTTCATTTTGCAGAAAAATGCCTGACAGTTATACAAGCCTGAATAACTATAGTTTTTTAAATCCTTACCTGAGGATATGTTTATTGATTTTAGAGAGATAGGGAGGGGGAGGTGGGGGGAGAGAGAGAGAGAGAGGAGAGAGAAACATTGATCAATTGCCTCCTGTAGGTGCCCCGACCAGGGATCGAACCTGTAGCCTAGACATGTGCTCTGACTGGGAATCAAACCCACAGCCTTTTTTGGTGTATGAGATGACGTTCCAACCAACTGAGCCACCCACCCAGGGCATGAATAACTATAGTTTTCAGATAGCCATTCTTTAAAGAACAGATGGAATTCCATGGAAAAACAGTGGCTAGTTGAGCTTGTAACTCAAACAAGTGCACAAGTATTTTGCGTTAAGTCAGTACTTGGACTCCATAAGCAGCTGACATATTTCGTGCAGTCTCCCCATTTTGTTAACACAGAACAGAGAACATACAAATGACATGACCTCAAGGGTCAAGATTTATTAAAATTATTATTTTTATGGCTTTGTCAAATGTTCTAAATAAAACTGGTTTTCAAAAAACCAGTTGAGAGTGTGTGGGAGGAAACAATACATGACTACACGCACGTGTCGGTGTCAGAGCTTTGATCTGAGCTAAGGCCCCAGCAGTCTTACCCCCCATTACTTTGGCACACCTGTGCAAATGTTAACGCGGCAATTAAGGCAAGTGATGTCTTAGTGTTGTTATGAAAATCGCCACCCTCTTACTAGCCCCCTAAAAAGACCCCTGGGGCTCTGCAACCTGCATTTTGAAAACATGTGTTCCAGTGCTAAATATTTAGTTTATTACTAGTATTTACCCATTATGAACGATGCATCATATGAACTTCTTTATGCATTGACCTTTGTCTGCTTTTAATAAAAGATTACTTCTTTTAGAAAAATTTTCAGAAATATGGCCATTGGATAGACATAAATATTGTCATTTCAGTTTTTTAGAGAACTCAAACAAAGACCATTTGAATCATTAACCAATATTATTAATATCTTCTGGACAAACATAAATTGACATACTAATCTTGATCCTTTTGGTTTTAAGTCTGACGGAAACCAAGTCAGACAATCTTATGCCTCAGAGGAGAATATATTGGCTCTTATGCCCAATATATCTGTGATTTTAGGAAGTGATTTAATCAAATAGTTTTTGTTTTCAGGAGTTTTTTCTTTTAGGCATACGTTATGCGTATATACACCTGCAGCTCCTTTGCAAGGATGAGATCGTTCAGTGTAATCTTTCATACTAGTTATCTGGTGAGAAATGGCCGGGAGGGGAACAGTTTGGGAATTTGGGATTTGTTGCATTTAAGACAGCGTTCAGGGAGGGCTTCTTTGAGAAGGCAAGATTTACGAAAGGATATAAAGGAGTTCACGGTAGCGAAACATATATCTGGGGAAAGAACATTCTAGGAAGAGGGAACAGATTGAACAAAATAGTCAGAAATGCTCCTGGAATGCTTGAGGAAGAGCCGGGAAGGCCAGTGACCCCACATCAGAGCGAACGGGGGTATTTAGAGAGGATAGAGGTTAGAGTCAGCAGGGCCATTTCATGTGCGACCTGGGGCACCAGGGCATGGGTGAGAAGGGCTTGAGCTTTTCCTCTGAGTGAGATAGGGGGGTTATTGGATGATGTTAAACAGAAGCCATGTGGCCTGACAGGTTTTAAAATCCTACTCTGACTCCTGTGCTGAGAATTACACTAAGGGGCAAGAAGGGACGAGCAGGGTGACCCGTTGGAAAGCTAACCCAGGTGAGAGGTGGAGAGTCTTGGACCAGGGAGAGAGAAGCAGAGGTGGCAAGTAGAAGATAGACAGTGGACATAGTTTTGAAGTCTATTCAGTCACACTCCTATTGGATTGGATGTGGGCATGAGAGGAATAAAGATGGAAATATAAGTCCCAGATTTTGACCCAAGCAATGGAAAGAATGGGGCTGCCATCAGCGGAGCTGGTAAGAGAGATGGCAAAGAAGTTTAAGGGAAGAAATTAGAAGTCAAGTTGTTAATGAGTTGAGGTTGAAATATACATTAGACAAACCAGTGGAGCCATTAAGTAGGAAGTTGAATATATGAGGACGTGGAAGTTAGGAACCTGGGCTGTTGGTTTGGAAACATCAGGAATAGAGAATGTGTAAAGTTACAGATAATGTGTAAAACCATACCTCTAGGTGTGACCACCAAGGGACTCTGTATACCTGACTCCAGATTTTAACATTACATAAACAGACTTATGGCCCCGACCAGGTAGTTCAGTGGGTTGGAGCATCTTTTCAATGAACCAAGGTTGCGGGTTCAATCCCCAGTCAGGGCACATATGAGAATCAACCAATGAATGCATGAATGGGTGAAATAGCAGACCAATGTCTTTTCTCTCTCTCTCTCTCTCTTCCTCTCTCTTCCTCTCTCCCTCTACCTCCCTTTCCTTTCTCTCTCTAAAATCAATAAGTTAAAAAAAAATAAACAGAATTAGATTCACATGAAAACTGATTCACCAAATATCTGAAGATAATGTCTGACAAAAATTCAAGCAAGCGCTGCTTGAAACTTGAATTATTCTCTTTACATTTTCTAGATTAGATAAATCAGTGTATTGACCATGGCCTTACTGATTGACAAGTACAGGAAGCCAAATGAAGCCAACTCAACAGGAATTCCAACAGTGTGCTGGGGAGCTGTGGTTGGAACTTCTAGGAAGTATTAAACCCATCTTTGGGAAGAGCTGAGACAGTTTAGGCCTCCTGGCAGACCTGATCTAGACCCTGAATGAGCATCTGAACCTTCTATTTGTCTCTTTGGAGCCTCCCTCAGCACATGGGCTCAGTCAGTTCCCTCAGAGTAACTCCTCCATACACGGTAGGTAAATTGGTCTGGGCTGTCTCTGGACTCACATACCCATCACCTACTGCGGGAAGGAAGAGAGCCCTGGCCTGCTGATTCTGCATAGGCAGGTTTTGGGGAGCGACTCTGGTTGGCTCCTCATAAGCCGCCAGCCCCTTCCTGGACCAATCACTGTGGCCAAAGCTGTGAGGCTCCTGGACAAGCTGCCGGCCAGCACCCACACCTTTATGCTCAGGACAAGATTGAGTTATCAAGAGAGGATGAAAAATTAGAACAACAGACATTAAGATAGCGAATTACAATGCAAACAGATCTGGTAGTGACTTTGAGAATGTGTGTTCACTTTACTTACTGCCATGTGCTCAGTAAAGAATGGCCCTGAGCAGGTCGATACCTCAGAAAAGGCATTGTATCCAATGTCTAGCATTCTCCCTAAAAGAAACCAGGCCCAGAGATAAGAACCTTATTAGGTGATGGAAACCAAGCAAAGACTACTGATAGGGAGGGTGGGGAGGGGGCCAGATGGAAGGAGGATGGCAGGTGTGGCCACCCAATTAAACAAAGAGCAGAAGGCCCCACAGAGGCAAGATCATGGTGAAACCAAAAGCTCTCCATGAAACTTACAGCCGCCAACAGAACTTTCCACAAAGCAAGTATCCAATAATGGCCTTCTAGGTGCCACATCACGTCACTCCATGGATCCCATCTCATAAGAATGTCACACACTAACAAACATTTGATTAGAAAAGCTTTAACAATGGATTTGCCAAGAAGCAGAAGTACAGAACTGGTGCCAAAAATGTGTGTTCAGTTGGTGTTCGTTTGATGTAAATTAGTTTTTGGTGAATATCTGGGCAGAGGAGAGAGCATGTACTTTTTGTTAATCATTGCTTCAAAGCATGCTTTCTTCGATTTTAAGGAGGATTTTCTAAATTAAACACAATCACCGGCTAGCAATGCTGCAAAATATCCTTCCTTACTTTTGTTTAATTTCATCTTTTTATCTTTTTGACACAAATGAAACTGTACATATTAAAAGAGGAAATTACAAGCTGGGTGGGTAGGGTTCGGCCTCTTTAAGCCTGTATAGAACTTCCCAGATCAAAAATAACTTCTGGATTCTTGTATGTCACCGTAGGGCATATTTCCTCACATTCACATGCATTGAACCCTAGCAAAGATATTGAAAATAATTCAGCTCAAGATACCACTTATATGTCTTGCTTACCCTGACCTCTAACTTCATTATATAGTAACAATTACATGCCATTAACAAGCTTAGCCTTTATTCAGATGTCATTAGAAAGGTCGTAACTAAATTCACCTCTGACACTGAAATTTGAAATGAAATGTGTAAATTAAATTATAGTCCATCAAAACTTTAAAAAATAATAATAATCTTTACTGTTTTCAATTATGATACGAATTGTGATAAGGAGCAAGATAAGGAAGCAACTGAATTATAGGACAAGTCTGAGATTTTTGACTTTCCCTCAGATCAGGAGTGAAAAACAGTCTTTCTTATTTTATTTACATAAATGCAGCTCCATTACCTTTCCTGTTAGACTACACAGTGAATACTTTTTGCAGGTAATTTTAGAAGCACAAGTGTCATGTCTTGAAAGTTGACATCCTTTGGAAGCGGACCCATTTGTTTGCATCAATAATGCTACAGTGTGAAACCAAACAATTTTTATATTGTTTCCAGGAGGCTCATCTTCAACACTGAATAGAGGTGTGTGCACACGCATGTGCATTTAGATGACATTTGAAGACAACACTATTTTCCAGTCATGTGTTTTTTGGTAATAGCCATGGCCCTTTGCTTCTTTTTTCTTTCTTTCTTTCTTTTTTTTTTTTTTGGTATCACGATTTGGAAATTTGGGAAGAAAACTCAAAGACTGATATACATAACATGTTAATTATTGATAATGCCTGAAACTTAAGCAGTGCTGAAATATATTGACTAACCAGAGCCCAGTTTTGCTGCTTTCAAACACATAGGGGGAAAGTGAAAATCCTTTCTTTTACTTCAGTTTAACAAGTAGCATAATATTTAACACATTTCAAAGCTTTTTCTTTCTCATTTTAGGTGCCACGTTGAACTTGAACAGTGACTAATTGAGTGTTCTAATTGCTAGGGACCAACACTGCCAGGAAGTTAATTGGCTGCCAGATAAAAATGTCACCTTCTATCTATATTTACATTAAACTTTATAGTTTACAAAACACCTTTATATGTGTAACCTTAATTAATCCTCACAGTGACTCTGTAATGTAGATCAAACATAATCAGAGAACAGAATAAGAAAGAGCAGGAGACTTGCTCGAAGTTGTCCAGTAATGTATTCAAGACTCAAATACACATCTTTGTATTTCAATACAACTCCACAGGTGTTTTTAGGAAAGCAATTTACATTGCAGTGGGAAGCCAAAGTTGGAGCGAGGAGAAACTGAGACAAAGAACCCAGAAAGAAAAGAAAGCTTTTATGAAATAAAGATTATTTTAAGTACAGACATAAGGTACTGAGGGCCTAATTTGAGAGAGAGAGAGAGAATGAATGAAAGTAGAAAGTAGAAAGTAGAAGGAATGGATTTGGTAAGTGAAGGTGGGTAAAAACTCAAGATGAGTTCAGAAGTTCTGGTCTGGATGATGGAGAGGCTGAGACAGGGAACCTGAAATATTAGTGGCTTGAGAAAGTCTTATGAAAGACATGGTTTGGTATGAAGTAGCTGTGGACCACCATTCTGGATTCAGACCTTGGGAACTTGGAAATACGAATTTGAAGGGCTAACATTGGTAGAGAGAGACAGTTGAAATTAAGAGTGGGCAAGAGTATCAAAGAAGAGTCAGGCTTTCAGCATTCTATTTTATGAGTTTGTTAAATTAACAGTTGCCATTAATGAGATGAAATGATGATGCTAGACATGCAAAGAAAACAATCATGAGCATTAGCTCTTTCATTTTTGATTTCTACTTTATATTTGCTGCACTTTCCCATTCTAGTTTAAGACCAATATATAGCATGCCCTGCTTCAAACCGAAGGAAGAATTAGGTGTCATTGTTAGTATTTCCAGTTCCGGGGTAGTGGACCTCCATGCTCTGTAGCCAGACAGAGACCAGGTCCTGCCCAAGCGGGCGTAATCCTGCTCCTACTGCAGCGTTGCATTCTGGGCTGCATCTTGTCTGTCACCACAGCATTCGTGCACAGCGCCAGTCGGTGCCACTGGGGAAATGAACGCAAGTTTACAGTGCTGCTGAGACTGGGTCTGCTCTCCGCCATCTCTGCGTGCACGGCCAGGCATGCTGCCTTCTAACGACATTGCTCTTCAAGAACTCCTGGCAGCTCATGTCATTTGGCCCCGCACAGGCACAGCTCTGTGCACAGAAACAACCTTGACGGTGTCACCCACTCTCACTTTCTGACATTTGCTCGTTGGTTGTGCTGGCCATCAACTTCCACCCTCAACTTCCACCAGGTTCCAAACCCAGCTCTGTCCAGGATGGTGAGCCTTCCTTTGTCACTTTTCACTTTTCTTCCTCTCTCATGTTCTCTAGCTACTGGAGTCCTATCCAATACTTTTGAAAGGAAACAGCATCTCAAAGTCATTTTCTCTTGTAGGTGCCTTATTAAAGTTGAACAGTGTTTAATTTAGGGTCCTATTTGCTAGAGTGTTGTGTGGCTATAAATTTTAGTCATTCACAGAATTTTTACATTGATTTTCAGCAACTACTGAGAGAATGCATGGTTTCTATTATGAATGATATGGGAGAAAATAGACCCAATAGGGGACCATAAAGGTGAGACATCAAAGATGGAGTTCTTTGGTGGCAATTTATGATTTCAATTGGGAATTTAAATTCTCTTTGTTAATTTAACACCCTGATGTAAAAAAAGAAGGCTAATAAAGTGGGGAACTTTCACTCTCCCTCCTTTTTAAACGCCTCAAGAAGAACTCGTGTTTAAATGTACGCTGACAGCTGCCTTCACTCTCCTGAGCTGAGGATCTGAGCTCTCAAGCATCCACAGAAGAGACATTCTTTTCTTTTCACAAGGATGGCAGAATTGAGCTCCAGTCTCTGCTTGTGCCCTCTCCTCCAGGCAGGTTTGTCCTGCAGGTAGAATGCCATGTAATACCTCTTTTATTCTAGAAAATGAAGCTGGTACCTTTCTTCAAGGAAACTATTAATTTTTTTTAGCAATAATATCTCAAATTGCTTTTCTCTAAGTTGTATCTTTTCCAAGACTGTTTGTTGTCTCTCAGCTTTGTCTTTGTCTTCTTTGGGATCTTGTTAAGAAGTCTCTGAGCTCATGAAAGATACGTTTCTACATGTTTTCAATATTTACTCTGTTTATATTCCCACTGTCCTCATTTAGGCCTTTCATCTACACTGAGGCTTGTAGATACAGTAGAAGTCAGTGTCCAACTTCTTCTTTCTCTCTATATTGAGTTAGTTTTCCTCATAGCATTTATCGAATGGCCAGCACTTTCCACTCTTCTCCATATACAGAGATAGCGTGGTGGCGTGGTCAAAGGCTACCTTACTTCTGTGGATTGTATTGAAGCTTTCCCTGTGGAAGTTTCTTTTTTAAAATATTTGTTTTTCTTCTATTGCTGGGCATAATTTTCAATGTGTTTGATTAAATTTAGTGATCATATCTTTTTAAAATTCCCTTCATTGATCAGTTATTAGACTGTTAACATTACCAAATAGAATTGTTGATTTACCTGTTTTCTGCTATAATCTCTGATTTTTTGTTGTTGTTGTTTTTAATTATCTATTAATGTTTGCAAAATTACTGCTCTTGCCTCCTTTGTTTCATATTGCCCTGGGAGATCTTTTCTCTTTTCTTGAACTCTGGCTTTTCCATGGCCTTTATCACGTAGGAATCCCATTGTTCATCCTCTTTGTGTATGGCTTTTGATGCATGTTTAACACATGTTTATTTTAATTACACTTATATCAAAAGTTATTGTAATCATATATAAAAATTATTTTAGTGATTTTATATTTTACTTATATCAGTAGTTCCTATTTTTCATTTACTCTCTATTTTCTATTCCATTTCTTTGCACTAGAAAGACTCACTCAAGAACTGATAATTAGCTGTCTAATGATTAGCTGTATGATGTTGTGATGTTGTGATATCTCCATACACATACATTTCCTTGAATTAACTACTCAATTTAGTCAAAGAATTTGCTAGTTTATTCGAGAAAGAACCGGTTGCTTGGTATGTGTATTGATCTAGGCATGGGAACAAAATACCTTGGTTTGGCAATCCTGAATTTTTCAAGTTATCTATAAGTGACAAAAATACCTGGAAGATTCCACTCGGTACCTTTCATTTAAAAAATCAGTACATGTCAGGGCTGAAAGCCATCTTGTCTCTCTGAGACTGAGAGAACGAAGGAGCCCAGGGAGGGACGCACCCCTGACCTGGAGGGCTGGAGAGCCAGTCCGCGGAATTCGTTTCGCAGATTTATGCTGATAGGACTATTATGTGGGTGGTACACACAGAGGCAAATATGTTATAGGTCTATTTTCAGGCATTTAACAGTATTTATCTATCATTATATCACCAATGCGATGTCCTGAAATTTATTAAAGTAACTGACAAAGCTTTGTTGAAATGTCATAACTACCTTTTTATACCTACCTTCACTATGATGTATTTTATCATTTTGCTCAAAATGCAGCCACTTCAAGTCAGTTATAATTACTAACCACGCTTCTAAAGAAGGGTGACCTTTTCCAAGTCAAATTAATGGAAGATACTCCTCAAGTAAATAACCTCCTATTACTAACGATTCTTATTTTAAAAAAGCCAGTGGAAAAAGAAGCTAAGTTTTAAAATGCATGCCAGTGACTTGGTTGTCCCCGTCATTTAGTCTTGCTGTCATCAACTGGGCTTGGGGTCACATGGCGATGCTTTCATCAGCAGTCCATACAAACAAAATTAAGATAATCACAACCCATCGAGATGATTCGTAAAACATGAACTATACTTCATTTTCTTGATGCCATGATGATTCAAGTGGCTTTTCTTTAAATACTAGAGATACAGATCATCTTGGATTCATCAGAAAACTACTCGGTTTTATGACCTCAGTTCTTCTGTGTAAATGTATCGTTGTCCTCAGTTGGGGGAAATGTAGCCGTTCTCCTCAGTCCAAGCTGACTCTGATTGTTAAATTCAGAAATTCTCAAGAATTCTAAAGTTGTTCACTATTTTTTAAACGTTAAAGAACCATTTATTTCAACAAAATACGGTTAATGGCTATAAAACTTCCATAAAAAGCCTTAAGAAACATCTTCTCTAAGAACTAGAATCACCTCAAGAAACCATGTGTTTCCTTCCACCGTGTCCCACCGGAGGCACCTAGACAACTGTTTCCTCAAAAGTGCTTTGGAAGAAGATACCATCATGCTTCTAGGAGTCAGTTTTAGTGTTTTCACAACCCCAAATCCCAAGAAGTTTGTCTTTTTTCTTCTTTATGTCTAATTTGTATAATATATTTTCAGCTGATGAAAATAACAGTTTCTCTTCCTCATAATTCTGAGGCACACGTCCTTTCTTAAAAAGGACTCATTATGCCTTAAGGAGTTTTCCCCCCAAAAGTTTCCTTTATATTTTCTCTCATGAACTTAATTAGTAATTTTGAACAATTTGGGGGGAAAAGGTGGTTTTTCTTACCTTTCTGCTTATGTTGTCATATTTATGGCTCTACAGTTCTTACCACCTGATAGTCCAAAATGCCTTGTTCAAAAATCATTGTAGAAGAGTTAGGCACTCTCATCTCTGATTTATTCCCCAGTTCAACTGTGGTATGTTAGCTCTGCTACTCTGGTGGTTGAACCCCATTTTTTAGACCTCAGCTGCCTGGAACCCTTTACCCAGTGTGTGTATTGTGTATGCACTTGGGTATTTATACATGTGTTTTGATTTATTGTTGCCATGTCTTCTCATTTTTCTGAATTGATACATTGGGATTTCTTGAGAACTAATTCTGATTTAGCAATGAATGAATTCTTCCTCGTTTTAGTTATGTGTGATACATACTTACTGAGCTTGTGGATATACATAACCTTCTATTAAAAATACAGACAGAATTTCAGTTCTGAGCACTGGCAGAATTTAAGACAGTAAAATGAGTAAAAACACACACACAGAGACTTTTTATAGGTCATGAGGAACAATCTTAAAATTACACTTTTACAGTATTTTCATCTACTTTTATCATCTCTCTTCTGTTCTGCAGGAGAATACGAAGTTACTGCTCATAGAAGGGTCTTATTAAAAGAGAACCCAGTACATGTGATACTTCTCCTGGGGTCATAATCTGAAATGAACAAATGTAAGATGGATGGATGGATGGATGGATGGGATGGAGTACACAGAGGCAGGTTTTCAAACAGACCCAGTTTTATTGTTAATAGCAGATCAATTTTTTTAAACTTTAGATGAAGCAAACTCTTGTGGGTGGGCTTTTCCAGGGATCGGTCCCTGAGTGGGGTTGAGTGTACAGGGTGTTTATCAAGGAGGCCCTCATGGAAGGAAGGAAAGAAAGAAGAGCTGGGCACAGAACATGAGCTGTCATGCAGGCAAATGACAGCCTTATCCAACCCCACAGCCAGTTCTGGAGCAACAGTGGCCCTTCAGAGCTGTCCTGAGTTGGAGCAGAAATGCCCTCCTCAGTCACTCGTTGGATATAGAGGCCACCCCAGAAAGGACCAATCCTTGGTATGCTGAATCTCCGTAAGGGCCATTCTTGAAGTGGCTGACAATTGAAGAATGCCACCTGACATCACTCCCAGAATCTGGGGCTCATGTCCTTTCTTAAAAAGGACTCTGGGCCATGTGTCTCCATGTACATCAATGCCTCGCAGCTCCACAGATGTCAAACAGCTATAGATGTGCATTTTAAACACCTTTCATTGAAACAACTTCACTAAATTGCTCCCCCTTTCTAGAAGGACATTAGTCCAATATTTCAAATAAGAAATGAAAACAATCACAGCGTACGATAGCATAATTGGACTCTACCTTTGTCATCAAAACAATTTTTAACTCCAAGAATGTCTAGGGCTTTTTTTTAAAATTTCTATGATTTCTTTAATTTATTCAGGTAATATCTGAGCATCTACCATTAATGAGATCAAGTAATAACAGGATGTCTGCCGACAGGGGGTTGGGACGAGCAAGAGGACCTAGAGACAAAACAGCTGCGATGCCCGGCAGGGGTAGTAAATGGATTGGGAGAGAAACAGCATGGGGTGAGAAATGGGAGATGTGTGAACCAGCCATGGGAGAACAGGGGGAACAAATGAGGAAGGCACCGATTTTCCATTAACACCACCAGAGACCGATGCATGAGATGTGTCAGTGAGAAGCAGAGAGGATGGACATCTGACCAATTCTGGGGCTGGGGTGGGATGGGAAGTCTGGAGTCAAAAAGAGCTTGCCAGGAGAAACCAAGTGGAGCCTCAAAGGAATCTGGAGCCTGTAAGGCCTCCAAAAGTAGGTAACAACGGAATGAAGGTGAGAGAGATGGGAACGGAGTCAGGGTGCGGTATGGGGGCAGAAATAGGGAGAGGTGCCGTCCCTCCCATTCGGAGTCAGTACTGCCGAAACGAAGGGCTCTCACTCACTGCGGGACAACGCGATGAGGCAGTATGGAGGCAGGTATCAGGTCTTGTACTGTTTATCTCCTGCCCGATCCTAAAGACAGTGGGGTGGTTGAAGCGCAGGGATATGGTCCCCAGTGTTTAGGGGACATTAATGTGTTTGAGGTATATAAAATGATTGCAAGTGCAGAAAGATTTTAAAAACTAGGACACAAGGGAAAAAAACTTTAACGAAAGGTGATGGTTTTGTGTTTGGGAACAAAAAAGGAGCCAGACGCAGGAGGTGTTGAGAAGTGGGGTAGACATGACATAACAACCCACCCAACGTGGTTGGAGATAGACGTGAACAACTAGGAACACTTATTATTCTGAGCTTTCGTCTTTCACCTGGGAGATTTCGGTAGCACTGACAGGAATGGAGAATCGAAGGTGAGGCTTCATTTAAGGGACCATGATACGTTTGGTTTGGAACTTGAGGTGCTTCTGGGACATCCAGGTGATATTAGCAGACAACTGCACAAGTGGGATTGAAGCTTGAGAAGGAGTTTTTGGCTGGAGATGCAGATCAGGGAATAATGGCATTGAACTGACACCTGGAACAGAGGGTTAGATGAGCACATTGGGGAAGCAGAGGAAGGAGGCAACTCCAGGACAGGTGCCGAGGACTTATGCAGTATTAAGAACAAGAGTATTTAATTGATTAAGAGAAAAGAGGAATCTAAATTACCATTTGGCAGCCTTCGATGGCTCTGAGCTGTCTCGGAGAAAGGACCGCTCACCTTGATAGAGAATGAAATATACAGACCTGGTAGAAAGTGACATTTAGCAGGTATACACGTACTTTGTGTAGGAATATGTCAAAAACTGTTGCAGGTCGCATTTGGAATTTCTGCTCCTGTCAAACCACAAGCTTTCACTGTCCATGACACTCGGAGAATTTGCCATAAAAGGTGATATAACGAATCCAGTGAAGCGAGCAACGTGTCTGAAGGGTGATTTGGCTTCACCAGAATCATACGAGTTTTTTGAATCACTTAGTTTACTTTTTGCCTCCAATCTTTATATCTTATGAACATAAAATATAAGATTTGGGACTCCTCCAAAACTTTTTTAAGCATTTTACACAACAGGCTTATGATTCACGGCTAAGGCGGGGGAGACGTTTACAGCGAGCAGGGGGTGAGAGGGCAGACAAATTGGCCTTGAGATTTAATTTGTGTTGTAGAAAGTGCATCCTGATATAATGTTGACAGAAAAGCAACACGTAACGATCCTGATTTTGGCATCATTCCGGGAAGATGATGTTTCCCTTCAGTTCAGTTCTTCCTTTCGTCATGAAAATCCTTAACTATTTGAATAGGGTATTTTTTATGTAAATGTTTTAAAATATTTTAGCTATATCTTTTTTCCATTTAATATGTTAACTGTAACTTAAGATTCAGAGTCTTAATTAAGTAGTACTGTGATTTTGTTTTAATTGCATAAAAACTGGCTTTTTAGGGCCCCAGCATAGAAGGTTCCCCCACTTCTGTGCGTGTTACAGCTCTTATGTCTGCTCCTGATAACTTACACTTAGTTCCTTGCCCTCTTTGTCACAACAACCAGGAGCCCACGTCAGGGCCCCTGCATTCTCGTCATCTGGCTTAGACGAAGAAACGAGATAAACAGGCCTGTTCTAACAGTTTAAAATATGCGCAGAACAAGGGACTTTCCTTTCGAGTACCAGGCATGAGAGTTAGTGGGTCAGCTCCCTGACGTGTGTTTTCACTGTGTTCGAGGCACAATTCTTCATTTTCAAATTTATTTCTGTAACTATGATTATATTCCTTAGAATCCTATAAACCAATATATTATAGACATTTTGAAATTATAGGAAGCATGGTTTTTGATTCTGTTTTTTAACTCTGATTCTTCTGAAGCTACTTCTTGCTTTGGTTCCTGAATAATGGTGTACACACATGCCCTTTCTGTGTCCTCTAACTGTCTTCTGCTCCAAGAGGACCTTCCTATATTTACTAATTACTGGCAGCCTGTGCCCTACATATTGTTTTCTTATTAAATAGGAGAGAAATACGCTCTGTCCTACCTTATTTTTTAGACCTGGGAAGTAGAAGGTTAAGTCCTTATAAATTTGTTCTCCCTATTACAGCCGATAAGAGAAATTGAGTTCTTTCCCTTGCCCAATAATCTTACAACTTAACAGTTTTGTTTTTTCCTGATCTTAAAGACTTTGGAGATAGAACCAGTGCTAATACACTGATTCGGGTGCATGGGAAAGTTTGTGAACGTCTGTGCTCGTTCATCCACTCCTCACAGCAGCACGTCTTGTGCTACAAATAAGGAAACTGAGGCACAGAGGGGCACTGATAACTTAGTAGCACACCTGGACCTAAACCCAAGTAGCCTGGCTCCAAAGTTCTTATCTTAAAAAAGCCATCTGCATTTCAAGTAATGAGCCCCAAGCCAACATTGGGTATCTAGGCTTGTCTACGTAAACGGACAATCAGATCTCTGTGTGAAGAAAAAACAAAACAAAACCAGGAAATGTAGATATTTTTACTTTAAAATGGAAGATTATTAAGTGTTAATGATATTTACATACAGGGTAAACATCTATGCCACTTGGGGCAAGATTTAGAGAAATAAGTCTTTGCCCCTTTGCTGCCAGCCAGCGCTTCCTCCGCCTACCATTGGCTCGGAATAATCACAGGGTGCTCCAGCCAACCTTGCCTGTCAGCACCAGGTAGAACGTCCTCCTGTGAGCTTTCTCTCTGCACCTTAGGTCAGCTCGTCGCAGACCCAAAGCTCAGAATTTACATTGAGAATCCACAGCAGTTTTGACCTTGTACTTGTCTACCTTATGCTATTTTTGTTTGCTTGCTTGTTTGTTTCTCTGGTAAGACCGAGCTTGACCCATCTAGTCCTCCTAACTCTGGCCATATTTGCAATTGTGAGTTCTGACTCCCAGCTGCTTATGAAAGCATGTAATAGTAGCAATAATAATGATAGTATTAAGTGACAGAATAACCACGGCCGTGCCCGGCTGATGTCCATTGCCCAGGTCAATGCACAGAGGCTCCACTGGGCAGAGATGATACATTAAGTTCATTTGCTGGATGCCCAGCCCACGGTGTTGTCAGGCACATACAGGAGCTCAGTAAGCACTTCAGCAGTGAACGAAGGGATGACATTTCTGTTCAGGTGTTTCTCAGCTGGAGCCCTTACATCTCTGCCAAGTTGATAATTGTGAATGAAACTACAATTGATTTAATGAACAAACATCCTGCTATTTAATAACTTCATCCTGTGAAATCACCTAGTATAATATACTGGTTAATAATGGCTATTGTGTGCTTAATAATCTTAGTTTGGCCTCTTGGTTATTTCCAAGTCCCTGCAAAAACAAACAAACAAACAAGCAAAAAAAAACCAAACAAACAAACAGGATCTGAGCCCTTACCGTGCAGTGAAGTACAATAGTTCCATGATGAAGGGTTAAATAACACTTTGAGTTTCAGTCCCCCATTTATGAGGTTGCGGCTGTGAGAACTACTCCATAAACCTGATGGGGAGCGTATCAAAAACTTGCCCAAGGTCCTGTAACTAGTAAGTGACCGTGGCAGGATTCAAACCTGGCTCCTCCGGCTCCATCTGAACCACTTTCTGGTGCTGAAATCCTCTGAGGCCGTCTAGGAAGGTACAGAGAAGAATGGCCCTGAGACAAGAGAATAATTAGGAGTTTATCAGGGAAATTAAATCAGGAAGGGGTTTCCAGATTGAGTTCAAGTGTCTACAAGCGGCCAAAGACCAGAACCTTGCTCTCATCTCTACAACTCAGAGACTGCCCCCGGATGATTTAGCTCGTAATCTAAGATCGCGTGCACAGAATGCGTAAAACTGAGGGGTTTAGAGTGAAGATGTGATTACCCTAACGTAGAATACTTACTTTTAACTAACATCCACTGTTGGTGGGGCATTGGACATAAGAAAATGTTTGACAGAAGTAGGAATCTCTGCTTCTTCCTCAGATTTAAAGTAGACCCATGAGCAGGGCTGGAGGTGGACAAGCAAAGCAAGACACAGCCTTTGATGAGGCCCCTGAGGGGAAACCAAGCCCAAATTCACAGAATTTACACTGACGAGAACAGAGGCAGAAATGTTTTCATTCCAAAATGATTATCGAACTTAAAAAAAAAAAGTTTATCAAAATAAATGACAGTAAGCATACTTGCTGAAGTACAGGTCAAGCCATACTTTTCACTTAAGAGAAAATTCAAATAATAGGAGAGCAGTTTCATGTCTGCCAGTGGCTCGTGTATGGATGTGTTGTAGCAGTGACCATGTTCCTCCCTCAATGTCACACAAAGGGGCTAAAGGGTAAGAGGATGTAGGCTGTTTACACAACTCATTATGATCTTTTCTCTGTTGCCTTCTCCCCTCTTCTTCCAGTTCCACCTTTCATCCAACCCTTTGAGTTTCCGAGATTCTCCATTGGACAGCGGGTCTTCATCCCGTGTGTTGTGGTCTCAGGGGACCTGCCCATCACGATCACCTGGCAGAAGGACGGCCGGCCAATCCCAGCGAGCCTTGGGGTGACCATTGACAACATCGACTTCACCAGCTCCTTACGGATTTCCAACCTCTCCCTGATGCACAATGGGAATTACACCTGCATAGCCCGGAATGAGGCCGCAGCTGTGGAGCACCAAAGCCAGCTAATAGTGAGAGGTGAGTGAGAGACGTAGGCCACACGGCCTCTGAGCGGCCGAATTATGGCGTCTGCTGGAAACAGTATGAAAGTGTAACTAGCATTCATAGAATTTGCTATCATTCCATTGAAAAACTACACAAGTATAGAAACCAACTATGAGCTCCCCTAAACTCCAAGCCAAGGTTTTATCTACCGAAAAAATGAAATTTTTTTTTATTGAACTTATTGGGGTGACATCGGTTAATAGAAGTGTACAGGTTTCAAGGGTACAACTCAAGAAAAAAGAAATGTGTGACTAAAAACATGGGAGCTACAGGGTTTAATTCACGAAATAGGGCTTTCCTCCTAGATTAACCCAATGGTGCTTGAGTACCAAAGTCTGTGAGCTGTTGCAGTGTTGCATTTATTTAATGGAGGACTTTTTATGATACTACTTAGATTGATGGCTTAAAGAAAAAAATTTGTCAAAGCCATATATCGCAGTTTTCCCAAAAAGTGAAAACAGAATAGCTTTTTATATTTTCTGTTTTAGTTTTAGAAATGCGATTTTCTTTGTTCCTGCCTTCAGTCTAGCCTTAAGTCTGTTATAATTTTGGGAGGCTCTTGCAACATCAGTTTAATTAAGTGAACTGTGACAATGTTCATGCAAAAATTACAAATAGGGTGGTCTCACTTGTAGACAACATTGGCAGGGCTCTCAGTACATCTAAAGTGTAAGCATCCGTCTTATTTCAAATCTCCACTCAAGCTCCAGGTTCCCACCAGGGTTCCCACTCCCACCTGTGAAGTGAGCAGCCGGCGCCCTGGGAGTCTCTCGGGCATGGAGAGTCTGCGACGCTGTGGCTCTCCACAGGCCGTAGGCTTTCATCTACCGACACAGTGTTCACCCACGTTGCCAAAGTCACTATGAATTTAAAGATTTATATTATTGGTTATTCGTATTTCAAAATCCCCAAACATTTGGCTCTCGGCATAATTACCAGGAGGAGGTGATTTTCATCATCTTCAGAATAGTAGGAGATCCAGGCAGATTCTTTCTTGAGTAGTAGATGCGTGTGTTCCTCCTCAGTCATTAAGCCTGTCCCCTTGACACCTGTTCTTCCCTTCTGACTGGAAAGTAATGTGCTTTCTATCTATTTGCCAACAAAAGAAACGACTTATAAGAAGGCTTATAAGAAGGAATCAACTTTGTTTCTGTAAAAGAGATTACCCATGAATAAATGAGTAAGAAAATACAGCTTCAGTTAGAAACAAACTAACGATACAAATGACATTTTTCTCTTCATACCTTGCACTTCTGAGTAGAAGAATTGGGATACCTGAATTTTTCCCCCTTTTTAAGAACCAACTTGGTATCTGTTTCCTAAATGTTTTCTTTTTTAGTCACTTTTTGTTGTTATTCTCTTTCACCGTCCTGATTTTTTCCCCTCTGCCCTCCTGCACCTGTCCCGCCCTCCATTCCCACAGTCAGCTCCCACACTGTTGTCCACGTCCGTGGGTGGAAAAAAGGGGAAGAGACTAGACTAAGTGTTTTCTTGTAAGAAGAATTGACTCTTGCTCCATGATCTGTAATGGACAAAGCAACACATCAGCCTGCCCTCTATGTAATCTGCTCTGAAGGATCCAGGTCAGAGGACAGAAATGCCAGATGAAAAGGCACATGGATGTCCTTTGTATCACTTCCCCTTGCAGGAAAGGCCATGGGGCATTCAGACCCAGGCAAAGATCAGGGATGCTGAGATGGAGCCTCGCCATTTGGGATAATACATTGATCACACTCTGATTGGCAGCTTCATGTGATGGTTCTCTAAATATGTCCAATAAACTTCTGTAACATTAAGGCATCAGTCTGGTGCTAGAACCCTTAGTAAAGAAATGTGCTTCATAAGCAGCTCAGTGACTGGAGAAGTAGGCGAGGACCAGATGATGTGGGGCAGTGGTCAACTGGACTTCACCATGGAATCTCCTGGGAGAGTTAAGAAATCACCGATGACCATTTTCTGGTCCCAACGAAACCCAATCAAATCATAATCTTTGGGAGTAGACCCATCTCCCAGATCTCTGGGGCACTTTGTTTTTTTTCAAGAATCACCCATAATTGGTTCTTAAATTGTGTCACACATTCGAATTATATGGGGAGCTTTAAAAAATTCCTGATGTCTGCCCTGGCTGGTGTAGCTCAGTGGATTGAGTGCCAGCCTGTGAACCAAAAAGTTGCTGGTTCAATTCCCAGTCAAGACACATGCCTGGGTTGCAGGCCAGGTCCCCAGTAGGGGACGTGCAAGAGGCAGCCACACGTTGATGTTTCTCTCCCTCTTTCTCCCTCCCTTTCTTGAAAAATAAATAAATAAAATCTTTTAAAAAATAAAAAGTTCCTGATGTCCAGACTACAGCCCATACTCATTAAATAATCATCTTTGGAGGTAAAACCCAGGCTTCAGTAATTTGTAAAATCCCCAAGTTGACTCTAATAGGCAGCCAAGTTTGAGTCCTAGAACCCTGGCTAATTTGAGTATGTGGCTGTTTTAGAAGTGTGGATATTTTTTCTGAATGCACAGATTAGTTATTGGTGACTTTAACCAGGTCAGTGACATGGCCCGATTTATCTTTTTAACTGCCACTCTGGCAGCTGTGCGCCGAATGGACTGGCCCAAAAAGCAAAGATAGGTAAGAGGTCCTTTCCGAAGTTCAGGCAAGATAAAAAGTGCTGTGAATGAAGGTGGTGGTGGTCAAACAATGAGAAGCAGTTGAATGTGCAGTGTGTATTGGAGGCAAAGCAAACAAAGCCCGTTTACCAAGTGAAGGTGGCACATGAGGGAAAAAGAAATTTATCATGAAGGTAAATGGGATTGTCGTCAACGTAAGTGGAGAAGGTGCAAGGAGTGGCAAATGTGACAAGAGACCCAATGAAGTGGGAGAAACAACAGGGTCCAGACCCAAGACATTCCAACGGTTAAGGTTCCAGAATAAGGGGAGGAGTCAGCAAAGGAGAGAAAGAAGGAGCAGCCAGTGAAATAGGAGGAATTCCAGGGGACCGCAGGGCCCAGGAAACAAAGTAGGAAATGTATCAAGAGGAGGAGGCAGTAAAGGATATCAGATCCCACTGAAATTAGAAGAAGGGGAAAACCAATAATTGGTCGTTGAGCTTAGAAAGATGGGTGTTATTTGTCACCTTGAAGAGTGGCTCAGCCACAGTAAATGCCTGGTTCGTGGGGCTTAAGGACTGTGCCACATTAAGGAATGTGCACAAACTCAAGAAAAGACAACCATTTTCATATTTCCAGGTGTGTCGCTATGACAGGAGGCAGAAAATGGAGAAGTCAGAGATGGACATGGGGCAAGGGTGCGCTGACGGCCATGAGTCAATAGAGAGGAAAATATGGGGCGGGATAAACAGGAGATAATTAGAGAATCAAAGTCATTGAATTAATGAATTGGGATTGAATTCTTTGCATTAGTGTTCAAACTAGTATATTAATAGCCGTAGTCAGGGGGTGGGATGGGCAGAAGGTAAAACCAACAGAAATGGTGGGCAACTCCAGGGAGGCAGATTGGGGGTTTATTCACTTGAAATACAAATTTAAAAATTTATTGAATGGGTCCATTAGAGAGTAATAGGTAATGTATTTATTCTCTTACTGAAAACAACTGTAAAATTGGACAGAAATTTATAACACAATCACTGTCAGGCAGTGGAACAGGCAGCACAGGGCTATGATCCTCAAGAGAAGGGAAGTACATGAGTTGAACTTGAAATTCACCCCAGCTTTTCACCTGCCATGCTTTCCAAGCCCCGGCAGAGAAGCGTGGTCCGCGGGGACAAGAGTGATCTTGCTGGGTGGAGAAAACAGAGCTGGGAATTTTGAGGGAATTTAGAACTATCGAGGCTCTGGATTTTGTAGGGCAGAGTACCGGAGAGTAAAGAGCTGTCTAAAAATCGATTCCTAAAACAGCTGTGTACGGCCTCCTTGAAGTCTTTAGCTGATCACCACTCTTCCCATGGATATGGGGAGACTCCGTGGAATCTCGCAGAGAACAAAAGCCAGGAGCATGTGAGATGAATAAAGATTTCAGAGGTTACGCAGTGCTGAAAAATGTTGGGATCCTGACTCACCGGGGTAGAGAGCACAGGAGAAATTCAGCTGAAAGCTCAGAGAGGCCACATACTAAGAGTAGGGCTAATCTAGCCCTGGAGTAAAGGCTGCTCTAGACCAGCCCTTACGAAGCCTAATGAAAACCTTGGCAGGATAAAACTTCTCCACCACTAAATTAATTTTCTTCATGGATAACAGTCAACACCCTTAAAAACAAAACAACAAAATCCAGACTCTCAATGGCATAGAACATCCACCATGTCTTGCACACGATTATGAAGTATGTGAAGAAGTAGGAAAGTGTGAGCCACAAATAAAAGAATTTTATTTTTCAATCGACTGATGGACACACAGATGTTAGAATTAGTAAGCAAGGTTTGAAGCAGCCACCATATTCAAGAATTCAGGCGCTGAAAGGAGGGGACAGAGGAAGGGAAATGTTGTCAGTCTAGGATTCTGTAACCAGCAAAAAATATTCTTCAAAAACCAAGGAGAAATAAAAACATTTCGGACAAGCAAATGTTGAGAGAATTAAACTCCCAACAAGATTTCACAGCAATAAATACTAACGAATGTTCTTGAAACTAAAAGAAAATAAATCCAGATGTGGAAACTGATCCCAGGATATAATAAATGTGTGACTAAACGTAAAAGACATTTCATTATTTTTACGACTTTTAAAATTATTTAGATGTTTAAACAATAATATTTTGTCGTGTGACTTATACAAAATAAAATATTCAACAACAATATCACAAAGACAAGAAGGAAAATGGGATTTTACTGTTGTAAAATTCTCCCTGCATTATGCATGAAGTAGTATAAAATCTCTGAACATAGATGTTGCTAGTTAAATATGTAAATACACTGTAAACTATTCAGCAATTACCAAAAGCGAAACAAATAGGCATAGCCATTAATAGAACAGGTAAAAGAGAACATTAAAATATCTTCAATTAAGAATAATGAGTTAGGAAAAGAGCGAAAGGGTAACAAAAAAGAGGCGGAAAAAATGGAAAACAAATAAGTAGGTGGAAAAAAATAGTTGCATTGAGTATAAATAGACTAAGAACACCTATTATAAAGCAGAGGTCATCAACCTTAATAACAAAACAAGATTCAAGTACATGCCATCACATTTTCAATATGAAGGTACGGCCCGTCACCTAGCTGGCAGCAGGGCCTCCAATTATTCTCCACTTGATGGATGAATAAGGATGGCACAGAGGTGCGTGGCCACATCTCCTGACGTCGGCGAGGAGTAAACAGCACCAGTGAAGACGGAGAGGCTGCCACCGTCAGGGTTTGCCCCTCTGCTCGTTGCCTCGAACCCGTGCTCACTTGCTGTAGAAAGTCATGGGGAGCTGCACGTTTCCTTGAACCAATTGCATTGAGGGAGGAGGACCCATCTGGTGGCAGTTGATAGGCTGTGGCTCTGCAAACCAAAGGGCCAAGGGAAGGGCTGCTGGCCTGGACACCTGACTCCTAGACCTTTTCCCGCGTTCCTCCGTTTCCCTCTGGTTTACCTTTTACCCCTTATCTTGATTTCAACACCTATCTGCTGTGACTCTGGGACATGATTGAAAACACATCACATAAAAGAGGCTGCAGGGTCATCCAAGTATCAGGCAATGAATTAGAATGATGGTCTTGGGAACACAGCCGAAAGGTGAAAGCACAATGTTTTTTCCTATTGTTATTCTATTAGTTGTCCCATTTTGTTTCCCTTTGCCCTCTTCTGCCCAGCCAATCCCCGGCTCCCACAGTCAGTCCTTTCTGAAGCAACTGCAGCGCTTGGAGATAAACTGCATGTGGGACATGGGGTCCATAACAAAGACATTTGAGCTGAGGTGTAGAATAAATGGGTGTGATAGAAATGGAACTTGGTGCCCGATTCCTACTTATTTCTTAATTCACAGGTGTGTGGCCTTGGGCCATCATAAAGCTTAGTGCATTTTTTATAGCCTGGATCATTGGGAAGATTTATACAGACTTCATTTAAAATAAGTTAACTATTATAAGGTAAATTAACAAAAAAAAAAAAAGAAAAGAAAAGAATTCTTAGCTCTCATGTGTGTGCTCTGTGGCTCACACTGGCAGTGGACCAGTGATCTCCCTGATGTCGTGTACCGTTGGGTGACCTGGGCACTAATGAAGCCATTTGGAGGGGAAGGATGGGACTTAATGACAGAGCCACCTGCCCTTTGGTTCATATTATTGGCTCTGCCCCTCAGGAAAGCTGCCAACATGAGGATTTTTTATCAGCGATTTTTCTCACACTTCTTTGTACCCTATGATGCATCTGTTGTTTCTGGCTTGTAGCGATGAGTTAACACAAAGAAAAACAAATACACCATCTAAAAGGCTTTTGTTGACCTTTATTTGGCAAGGAAGCTAGAAAGTGTACAAGTCTACTATCTTGTTGCTATGTTTATTGATCCAATTTGTGATACCTTACCCATGCTATCATTTTACTTACCTGTTCATTCTTCCAACAAATGTATATTCACATTAACTTTAGAGTAGATATTCTCAGTGTTGGGAGTACAGTGATGATCGAAACAGAGAGACCAAGTCCTTCCCCATAGCACTCACATTCCGGTGGAAGAGAGAGACACAAAGCCAACAAATAATGTCAGGTATCTTTCTATGTGTCCTATGAGAAACGAAGCTCGGTGAGAGGGCAAAGAGTTACAGGATGGACAGGGCAAACCATTCTGTGGAGTTTGAGCAGAGACTTGATTAAAGGTCGGAGGTCAGTCCCGGAGTTCTCTGTAGGGAGCAAGTCCCAGGCAGACAGACCAGTAAGTACAAAGACCCTAAGTCAAGGGTGAGTTGTGTATGTTTCCCGGACAACAAGAGACCAGTGTGCTCTCTGTTCAGTGAAAGAGGAGGGTAAGTTCTAAAGACAGGGCCGGGTCCTGTATTCTGGGTGGGATGGGAGTCACGGGATTTTAGTTTCCAGTGTCATAAATCAAATCTTACCTAGACTTTGACCAGTTACCATCTTGACTAAATACCATCCGGTACACAATGGCAGTATTTATTTACACTGCCCCCCAGCTACCACCACAAAATAGCTTTCAGTTGTTTTGCCTTAAACAAAATGGAATCCTCATCCCGGTTCACAGCTACGGAACCCTACAGTCGTTCTTTGGAAATACGTAGTTACTGAGACTTCACCTAGGATTGAAAATAACTGCCCTATTATAAACACACTAGTCCCTCTTGAGTAGGCAAATGGAGCCAAAGGTCACTGCATTTTAAACAACCCTCACTTTAAGCAATATGAGCAGAACATGTCCCCAAAGCAATCCCTCTGAGGTTTCAGATACTATCAGAATATGCGGGTCTCGTGACAGGATTTGTGTGTTTTTGAATATTTATCTCTTTCTATCATCTATCTATGCGCTTCAGATAAGTGTATGTCAAAAATGACATACGTTGCCTCTTGGGACATAATTATTTGATTGAACACATCCCTTCCTCCTCTTTAATCACCCTCATCCCCACTGGAAACGTCTCTCTATTAGAACGCTGACTACATCAGCAAATATGCTCACTGTAACATACCAGACAAATAGTTACAAAGACAAAAGGTAACCAAAATATAATTTTAAAAAGAGGAAACCAGCATCTTTGTGGAATTATACACCCAGACAATACAGAGAATTTAAAATCTTTGGCATTGTCATAAGTTTTGACCCAAACCGTGGCAGTCCTGAAGGTTCCACCACCTTCCACCCCAGTCCTGTATCTCAGTGGCCGGATCCCCTACGGTGCTTTGCTTTCCTCTCTCAATGGTGCTTCTGGGACCTTGAATATGGGGGTCACTTTGACCTGAGTTATTAACTGAGCCATGCCTCTTTGGACAAGGTCTGTTTTCCTATGTTATAAACTAGAGGAATAATATCAATTTACTTATTTGTCCACTCAACAAGTATTTGCATAGTGCTTTCTATGTCCTAGCAGACTGCTCCACTCTGGGGGTATAATGGTTTACAAGAAAAGAGTGGTTCTTCTCTCAGAGCACACAGCCCGATGTGGGAGACAGGCAATTAAACTGGCCATTCAAAACCAGTGTGATAAGGGTTGTGTTAGGGTAGTGCGGGGTCCTGTGGAAGCACTTAAGCTCATCCACAGCATCAAAAAAGGTGTCCCAGACCAAGTGGCTTTGATCTGAGATGTAAATAATAATCATAAATGAGGACTCATTAAACCAAGAAATGCAGAAACATGTGTGAAGACCCAGCAGCAAGAGTGATCGTGGGGACTATAGCACAGAGATTTTAGAATGGTTGGAGCAAAGCCTGGAAGAGGGCAACAGCAAGTGATGACACTGGAGACCAAGGATCCCAGTCATAAAGAGACATAAAATATTGTAAGAGGCTGGATTGTATCAAGAAACAATGGAAATGCATGGATACTTTTAAACAGGGAAGTCACAGTCATCCAATTTGGGTCTTAGGAGTATCCTCAGGCCTCTGTGTAGAGAATGGATTCAAGTGGGGCAGTAGGTGACAGGTGGACCAGTTTGGAGACTGTTTCAGAAACGCAGATAAGTGCCGTCACCAGCCTTGTCTCGAGTTGAGTTCCTCTGAATGAGAATGTGAGGTACAGAACTGACTACCGATCGCTTATTTGAGATGTAGTCCCTGGATCCCAAAGTGAGAGAATACGGAAAAATGAGGTCAGAAAGAGGAAAAGTCAGTCAAAGTTGTTTTTATAAGCTAGTTGCCGCTGTGGGCAACGGGCTCATTTGTAGTGGGTGGAAACCCTCCAAGGAATCCCAGAGAACAATGGTCCTCCAAGCTTGGATTCTGGACCAGCAGCCTCAGTGCCACCTGGAAGCGTATTAGAAGGGCAGCATTAGCTCTTCGGGTGAGTCTGATGCTCCCTAATGTTTGAGAAGCACAGGCATAGAACATGTCCTAGAATTGTCCCATGGATTGCAGGGTGGAGAAGTGGGGTGTTTATCCTATCTCCTGTCCTTCAGTGATGTACAATTGTCTCCCACATTTCCAGGCTACATCAGTGAAGGTGTATAAGCATTTATGACTTCATAGAAGGTCCTCTGACAGCAAAGAAACACTCATGGCTGTGGTGTAGCAACCCCACCAAGTGTGAGGAACTGTCCAGCCCTGGGGTGCTGAAACCAGATAGGCAGAGGGTATGTGGCACTTCACCACATACTCTACCTGTCATGACTAGGGCATGGCAGTGAAGATACACAGAATTCGAGGATATGTGTTATATTTTCCAAGAATCATCAGCACCTGACACAAAGAGATGAAAGACAGGGATATGAAAGATAATTCTCAATTTTATGGGCCATTTCCATCTGTAATTACCTCACACTTACAATATGTCAATGGTTATTTCCCATGGAAACCTCTTTGATCAGTTCTTAAGTGACATCCCTTTGGATTAGAACCAAATTAAGGGATGTGGTCATGGGTCAACTATAATTAGACGTTCTTCCAGGGGAATACACGAGATTAGTGACCTGTACATTAGACAGGGGCTCCTTGCTCTTAGCAGAATTCGCACCAAGTAGAGCATAGAATGTGGATGACTGTGTGTTTTCCTTCCCCTGGGCAGAAGGAATCTGGCATGATGTCTTAAATTTTGTAACTTCTCCTTGAGGTTAATGGATATTTTTTACTAGAAAACTTTGCTCTACAAATTCTCTAGCATTTTTCCTAGAAATAATTTTCTCAGCATGAGGCAGTCATCCCTGATCATGGTATTTTAAATATATTTACATTTATCGAATGGGCTTGTCTCATAATACCATCTAAACAGAGTAAAATTGCTTACTGGTTAAGCAATATTGAAGAGAGGCACTGACTTTGTGACTTATTTAGTTTGCAAGTTTGGAACTGTTAACTCTGGACCTACCTGCATTTCCAAAATTAACCAGCACTCCCCCCGAATCTAATATCTTCCCGGCACTGTTCTGAGAACATTTATAATCTTAATTCATTTCATCCCCTCACCAATCGTATGACTGATATAGTTGTCCCCCATTTTCATATAAGGAAACTGAAGTTTAAAAAATCATTTGATAACTTGTACAAGATCACCCAGCTGGAAGCAGCAGAGGTGAAGATCCAACCCAGGCATTTAGCCCTTGGCTCCACACTCCTGGCCGCCTTTGTTGGCTCTTCCAGGAATGCAGCAGTTGGCTCCAACAGCAGCTTCTGTGTGTGCCGATTTGTTCTCTCCTCCTTGGCTGTTTTATGGCCAAAGTGATCTTCACTGTGGCTCATGTAATTTCAATGTGCTTCTAAGCCCCTTGCTATGTGTACACATAGGTCCATGTTTCTGTTTCAGAGTAAAGGACTCTAGAAACTGCAAGGCAGTTTCCAAGGTGAGCTTTCCAAGGAATTACGGGAAGCTTTCCAAGGAATTACGGGAAGGAGAGGAAGAGCTCCCATATTTGCTAAGGGTGTCATATGCACGACATAATCCGTTCTCGCTCACATAACCCTACCTCGTGGGAAGCCCATCCTGTAATTAATCACTGATCTGCTGGAAAAAAAATTATGAGATTCTAACACCTTCAGAAGTTACTTTTCCTTGGAGACTCTGGATCTTCTCTTTAAGACTTGAATACTCTTAAAATCACAACACCTTAACTCAAAGCATTTGCTTTCTCTGGACAGCTATGTTTCCAACAGTGTGCAGGTGTATGTTTCACATAGGGATGGAACTTTTTCAGCAACACACAAGACATACCAAAGAAGCAGTTACTTAGTCTGCTTTTGTAAACAGCTACATTCTGAAGGCACCAGGGAACCTCACTTCAACCACCTCCATAGCCCCCCTTTGGCCCAGAAGGGTGCCGACATTAGGAATAATGGTCTGCGTGTCTTCATCAGATTTGGGAGAGAAGTTCAGCAGCATGCGTGTTCTTCATTTCCCCTAGGGAACACCTTTCCAAGCCTTCCTGCATCTCCTGTTTCAGGAAGAGATGATATCAAATGCTTTAAATAGTGCACACCAAGAGGGATACTTACTTTCGATAATTCCTCTTGGATGAGCAAATACATTTTCTCTGTTCTTTAAATTATGATTCCAATTTTTCCATGGAGTGGATTCCTGACAATCTTCCAAAACACAAACCAAAAACAAAATGTCATATTCCCTTGGTTTAGACTAACTCCCACGCTCAAGAGTCTAGTTTCCCCCAGTGCCCAGTAACTTCCGTTTGCAGAAGCTCATTGATACAAATAAGAGAAGTTGCCTGCAGTGAGGTGGCTTCCCTAATTTGTCCCAAATTGCAAATGGTGTTGTTGTTTTTTTAATTTCCCATATATGTAAAACCTTCTTTGTATTTTAATGTTCATTAAATTCTTAGATTTCTTAAAGTCAAACCTTTGATAAGTGGTGGTCTTGTCTGAATCACTGGCGACATTTCTCTCTTTTCAGTTCCTCCCAAGTTTGTGGTTCAGCCACGAGACCAGGATGGGATTTATGGCAAAGCTGTCATCCTCAATTGCTCGGCCGAGGGTTACCCGGTACCCACGATAGTGTGGAAATTCTCTAAAGGTATGAAGTTATGTGTTTGCTTATTATCTGCCAAACATGTGTACATTCCAAAGAATTAAATAATTGTCTCTAGTCCTTTCAGAGATGTTTCCTGTAAGTAGGCATGCACCCAGGCCCACCAAGTCTCCCTTTCTCTCACATAAACCCCTGGTAGTCGGCCTGCGTGTTTTTATTCAGATCTTGAAGCTGCCTGTTCTCATATAACAACAGGCTGATAGATCTTGAATGGCAGGCAGGTTACTCAGGTAAGTTATTTCAGCACCTGGGAAGGTTGTGTGCTGCCTCCCAAATTTATGTGACCACGATCTGCTTGGAGACCACAGCAACCCTACCGGTGATAGTACAAGTGTAAGTCATTGGAATTACTCATTTTGGAGCAGTATTTCCCCGGTAGTTACACATCTGAGGTTAAGTAGTTTTAGAAGGTTAGAAATAAAATTTTGGATTGTCTCATTCACCTGGTTATCTTAGAACACACAAGTTACGTGAAAAAACAAACACGCCCCATGTCTGTGCGGAGCTGTCACTCCTAAGCATGCTTTCCCTTCAAAGGCGAAGCAGTGTCCCCCTTCTGAGGTGGCACTGCAAACATGGTGTGAGTAGAAACATGTAAGGTGTAAACTAATGCGGAAACGATGCAAGGCACTGTGAAAACGATTTATGTCCATTGTACCATCTTCTCCGGGAAAGGCTCCTTAACGGTGCCTGTGAACGTACTGGAAGTTCGTTTTCTTTTCTCGTTTCATGATGTATCAAACAGTTGGGGGCCAAATATATGCCAGCGGGGTAAACAAACAAATAAATAAATTTACTGTTTTTGTCCTAATCTGAGACCTACTATATGTGTTTAATTGTTATGAATGTATTTATTTACGTTTATTTAACCATGGTTTATATTCTGCATGTTGCTTTTTAAAATACCGTGTTGTATTTTCTTATGAAAATAACAACAATGGAAGAAAAGCAAATGGCACAGTCCCTTCTGGCGTATTTCCTTTCAGGGGGAAAGAGAAGAGAGACGCAAGGGGGTGCTAGATGCCGTTGGATTGCAAGGGGGAAGCAATTGGGTTTTTTAGAAATCTCTGAGGCTACTCCCCTGTAGCATGCCCCATACATTATCCACGTGAAAAGCACTTTATTCACAAATGAAAGCCTGTCATTTATTCAGGGTATCTATCTGCCCATGTGACTTCTTATTTGAGGCCGTCTTTGAAGCCCCACATTGCGTTACATGGAAACAAATCCACGTCATACACTGAATTCAGTTTAGAGAGATGTGCATATGTGATAGCATAAACATCTTCCATGATACTTTTATTCTTCAGAATTATTTCTAAAGTTTGCCGTCGTGGGTGTTTCCCATCTCTCGCTTAGACCGTGTGCAGCTTCTCACTATACACACCGCAGCGATGAGCGTCCATGCCTGCTAATGTGATGTGCGTGTGTGCGGTTGCTTTCTCCAGCTAAATTCCTGGCAGCAAAACAGCACGGCCACACGAGGGATGCGTGTGTGGAGGAGGTCAGGGCCCTTTGGAAAATATTACAGTAATCATTACACCCACCAGCCATGTGAGGCTGTGTGTGCCGCTGCATTCTTGCCAATTACGTAAGATCATTTTATCCTCAGTCTTCACAATGTGATGAGTGAGATGGTTTTCTGTTTTAATTTGCATAGTCAGACCACTAATGATGTTAAAAAATGTTTTGTCCTATGTTAACTGACCACCTCTGTTTCCACCAGGGACATTTCTAATTCATGTTACTTGCACACATCTCTATGTATTATTTATTTGTAAGAATGCTTTTCATAGATTAAATAATGCCTTGTCTGCCATGGGTATTACATACATTTTATTCCTTGCCAAGACTGATGTGCACATTAAGCTACAGTAGCCTTATTATCTTTAGATTTCCTATGTTATATAAAATCAAAGAAAAAATTATAAATTGCAACAAATTAAATTTTAAAAAGTTCCCCTCAAATAACATCATTCAGAGATAACCAAAGATGACTTTTGCAAACATTTTTGCTTAGCCTTTCAGGCCTGTCCCTAAGCAAATATAAATAACTAAATATGTGTACACTCACACATATGTGTACATATGTATATATTCCTACACATGTGTAGATGTTTCTGTATATTCCTGATTTATAATCTCCTTTTTTCAGTTAACTGTATGCTATAAATGCCTTCTCAAGTCAACAAATTTGGGCCTTCAATGTGACTTTTTGGTGTCTGTGTAGGGTGTATATTAATACATAAATAAGTATATCTAACCACTTTTTGCCTCTGTTAGGATCAAATTCAGTGACTTAAAGTCACAGGAGTCTGCATGTAGGTAGCCCAGCACTCACCTGTTTTCCCCTCTAAGTCACCAGGGCCCACGCTGCCTGCACTTCTCTGCTCTGCTACCCTTGGTGAGCGTCTCCCACCATCGGAAAATGGCCACTGAGCTCAGGCAGCCACTTCCACATCCCAGGGAGGCGGAGCCGCGAAGGGAGAGGGCTGCCACGCCCACCTGAGTCAACTCCCTTGTAGGATCTTTCCAGAACCTCTCATTCATCGGTTCTGCTAATGTGTCCCTGGCTGAGTCACCCTGAGCCATGGGGATCTGCAGGCTGTGCTGTCGCTGAGCAGCTGCCCTCATGACCACCACTGAGTGAGAGGGAGGATGGACATGTGGCAATTAGGTGTGTCCGACGCTATTGTTGGACATTGCGTTTATTTTTTCCAGTTTTTCACTGTTATAAAAACGTCACAACGACGTCTAGCTCGTTGACCTTTGTGCACGTGTCCATTTTCGCCCCTGCGGATAATTTTCTATACAAAGAGCTCCTGGCGGAAGGAGTAAGCAATGTCTATGGCCTTCCACCTGCACTGACTACAGGCCAGAATTTTAATTCACACGCTGTCCCGCTGTTTACCGCATTGCATGTTTCTTACAGCCAAGAAAATACCAAGGTCTATGCTTATTTTTTGATATTTCCCAATAGAATATAAAGATATTTTATATTATTTGAACTATACAAGTAATAAAGATATTTCTTAAGAAAAATGGAGCCTTTTTATGGAACATGGTTCCAGTAAACAAATACTCACTGAGCGCATAGGTACAGCTCCTTCACATGTGACAAAATGATTCAGACAAAATAAATTCGGCTGTTTCTCTGAGAGACACAACCATTGAATCCTGCGCCTGCAGCGTTTCTGAGTAAATCACAGTGGTTCGAGGGCAGCTATTGCAGAAATGAAACAATCTTTGCTGCAAATAATGTTATTACCTTTTTGACCTTGGGTCTGGATACACGAATTCTAAGACAGTCGATTCTGTCTCCCGATTTTTTTTTCTTTTACATGAACAAACGAGGCTGCTTATCTGAAAAAAAAAAAAAGATTAAAAAAAAAATCATGGCTTAATACTATGGTAGACCTCATCTGTGCTCCCAGAAACCCGCAGCAAAGCACATGTATGTCATTAATGGCGGAGGGAGCGGCTTTCAGTCAGTGTCTCCGGGAGCAAGGCTACCCCCTAGCTGGCTGCTGATGTCAGAAAAAGTGCTCAGACCCACGGCCTGCTTGATCATCCTTGGCTCTCCGGCTGCCCACAGACGGGGCCACTTCTGACCCCCAAGGAAGCTTTGGTCATGGGAATTCCAAGGAGGAGACTCAGAGTGTGCCTGGGCTTTGGGTGGGGGAGGAGTGGGAAGTAGTTTGCATTTAAAATGGGCTTGTCAGCGAAGGCCCCTGAGCCCTGAGAAGGTAACAGTAGAGCAAAAACTGAAAAGAAATGGGAGACGAGTGGTATGCATGTCGGCGGGGGCGGGCAGCGGGTGGGGGAGGGGGGGTATTGCTGAAAGTCAAGGGACCTACCAGGTCCAAAGCCAGGGGCCGAAGTGGCTTTATGCCTGGAATGTTCCAGAAATGCCAAGGGAGGCACTGAAGCTGGGGTGGAGTGAGAGAACCGAGATGCTAGAGATCCCAGGAGGTCAGGCTCCTCGACAATTATCACAGGGGTGTGGTTTTGCCAGGGTGAGGCGGGTGGGGGTCAGAGGCACAAGAGCATCCAAGAGAAGCGTGCAGCCTACCTCGCCTTTCCAAAGGCCCCCACTGGCCCTGCTGCACTGCACGCAGGCTGTGTGGCGGGCAGTAACTGCGGTGGGAGACCTGTCAGGAGGCCTGGGCTCTGATGTGGCTTGGATCAGGGGGACAGAGGTGAAGAAGGGACAAGTGACTGGATTCTGAATCCATTTGGCCAGTGGACTGGCTGCGGGTATGAGAGAAAGGGCGCAGTCAAAGGTGGGGCCCGGGTCTTTGAGAAGAGAGGAGGTACCCCTTACGGAAATGGAGAGACTCCAGGAGAGCCACGCCGGCTAGAATCAGGGTCAGAGTCGAGGTCTCCGTTGCTGTAGACACAACCATCCATTTCCAGTATAGGCAATGCTAAAGTTTCTAAACGCTCGGATTTTTTTATTTTATTTTTTTGTTTTGGATAAATGCTTTCTCCATTGTCAGGGCTTATACCTGCCACATTCTGGTCTGCCACCACCTGCCCAGCCTTAGTCTCACCTCGGTTGTCTGTGGGGCGGCTCCTGTGCTCGCCACCGGTCCTTCGGCCCTACTTTCTCCATCGAGGCGTATTCCAGCTTCTCCTTTGTTCACAGTGGCTTGTCTGTTACTTTTCTGCACATAAAGTCAGTTTAGTTGGTAGGAGGTGGTGGCTTACAGTACCACGCCAGAGGGCACAGAGGCTGCCTGGCGTCCCGCTGGAAGGGACTTCATCGCGCTTCGTGCGCCCGACAGCCGACTTTGAAGTCCAGTGAATCTGCAGCCGGCGCCTGGATGTTATTCATCTGGGCTCAGTTTCCCCACAGGTGTGGTGTGCCTACTCAGTAGGCACATTCACATCATCTTTTCTTTAAGATAAATTTTTCTTTTGATATATCTGTCAGTATTTGTTCTCTTCTGTGCTTTTCTTCTTCAGGGTCTCCGATCATGGCGCCGCGGGACTCCTTTCGCCCATTTTCTATGTGTCACTTTTTCTGATGTTTTAACTCATGTCCTCCCACTTTGATTTGTTTATTACTTTTCATGTCGAGTCTACGTGATTTTCCCCAGCAAAGTCTGTCATCCTTTGCGCGCTCCGATTTTGCCTTCATTTTTGTGATATTTTTCTTCTTTTTTTTTCTTGTCCAGTTCTGCCAGCTCCCATTTCACTCTTTCTTGAGCGCTCGCTTCAGAGAGCGAGGTTTGTTTGTTTTTTTTAGCTTCCCGGTTTTATTTATTTATCTATCTATCTATCGATTACAGTTTACGGTCAATACTATTTTGTACCGGTTTCAGCCATGCAGTTTAGTGGTCTGACAGTCCTGTACCCTACAAAGTCCTTCCCATGTTATCCCAAGCATGCGCCGTACAGCCACCACGGCATCATTGGCTACGTCCTCTACGCCGTACTTTACCTCCCCGTGACTATTTTGTAACTACCCATTTGTAGTTACGTCCCTTCCTCCCTGCACCTTTTCCACTCAGTCGCCTACTCCCTCTCCTCTATGGCCACCGTCTGTGAGTCCGTTTCAGTTTTGCGTGTTTGTCTGTTCTGCCCTTTAGATTCCACATGTAAGTGAAATCGTGCGGTATTTGTCTTTCTCTGACTGACTTATTTCACTGGGAATAATACCCTCTGGGTCCATCCACGCTGTCACAGATGGTGACATTTCATTCTTCTTTGTGGCTGAGTAATATTCCATTGCGTGTATGTATCACAGCTTTTTTATTCACTTGTCTATCAGTGGGCACTTGGGTTGCTTCCATACCTTGGCTATTATGAATAAAACTGTGATGAACGTAGTGTGCGTATATTCTTGTAAACCATGTTTTGGCTTTCTTCAGATACACACCCAGAACTGGAATGCTGGGTCACAAGGCAGTTCCATTTTTCCTTCTCGGAGGAACCTTCATGCTGTTTTGCATAGTGGCTGCACCAAGCTTGTATCCAAATCATGGCAACCTTTCTCTGGTGAGACTTCATTACCTGAGTTCTTTGTCTACTTGTCTCTTCCATTTTTCTCATACTATCTTTGCCAGACCCCGGCTTCCTTTTGAGAATTCACATTTGAAGAAAACTCCTACCACCAGGGAAAGGTTGCTTTGCGCTAACACCTGGGCTCCTCTCTGAACTCTACTTCACCGATTCTAACACCCACAGCCGGTCCGGGGAAGCTTCTGCCCCGCCCAGCCTGCACACTGTGGTCACTGATGTTGGTGTTTTTTTCCCCTGGCTGGACCCCCCACACACACAGTGCATGCTCTGCTGATGAGTTCGGAGTTACAGCCGTGGTTCATTTCTCCTCGTCTTCCTGTAGGTACACTGCTCGGCGTGCAGGGTTGGTTGCCCACTTAACCTGTTTTGAGGTTGACAGTTTAGCCGTTATGGTGCCTAATGTCATACAAAACAGAGTTTATATTTTCTGTTTGCTTCTGTGTGGTTTCCAGGGGAAGAAGAAATGCTGGTTTTATCCTGCCATCTTTAAACCTTAAACCCTATTGCTTATGCATTAAGTTTTATTAAATTTGGATTTCATTTTAGAAAAATAAGTAAAGTAGGAGGCTAGGAGAAACTCTCAGTTCAGAAAGTGGGTGAAGTGTGGGCGCACACACCACCATCTGGCTTGTCACTGTGGGACAGTGGCCGCCCCTGCAGGAGCTGTAGCTCTCTCAGATGTGAAGCAAACAGAATCGGGATTCATGTGATGGTTTGGCACGATGATTCATAGAAAGCATTTATGATGGCCCTTGGCACATAGCAGCTAATCGATACGCATCAGCTGTCACCGTCGTCATCTTCGTCATCCTCGTTGTCGTTACCATCAGCTCACATGGTTAGACAACTGTCCTAAAACCATGCATTGAGTAGCCCAATCTCTTCCCACTGACTCGAATTGCTTTATTTTCTATGAAAATAAATGCGCCCATAGAAACCTGTCTCTTTTGTCCCTCTCCCTGTTACACCGACCTGTCTAGTCTGGCATCGTGGCCACGCAAATCAGAGGCTGATCTCTTCCTAATGGATTTTAATATCTAGGAAAATAACACCTTCCTCATTAGTTTTCTCTTTCAAAACTGTCATAGACCTCTCACCTGGAT
Organism: Mormoops blainvillei; assembly: GCA_004026545.1. Taxonomy (NCBI): domain Eukaryota; kingdom Metazoa; phylum Chordata; class Mammalia; order Chiroptera; family Mormoopidae; genus Mormoops; species Mormoops blainvillei. The sequence continues at coordinate 14,455 of PVJD01003405.1, read as the reverse complement.
TTTTGTTACTGGTCGTTTGCTAGAGGAATGTAAGGTAATTTTACCAAGTTTCCTCAAAAAATTATCCTAAAAAATGGGGGGGGGGGTATAATAAATTTAAATGTCCGTATGGAGAATAACATGGTGACAGTGCTGAGACCTCCCAGCCAATACCATGGGCAGCTTCTCCATTTACCCAGATCTCTTGTGTGTGCATTGTAACTTTCTTGCTTTCTTTCTATGTCTTTGTGATATTGAGCATTTATAAGCTTCTGCTTATAGTTTTCTCTGATGTGCCTTGGGGTCCTGGTGGAAAGCTGTTACATCTATCGCGGGGGTTGACTGAGCCTCGGTTCCTGCCCACATGTCTTTCTTCTCCCAGCAAGGGAGGGGTCGCCCTTAGTTTGGGGGGGTCCCTAGTTTCCTCCACTCTCTAGTCCGCACCGAGGGCTGCACTTGGGATGGGACCCTGCTTCCCCCACCCCTTACCATCTAGACTGGCTCTTTGCCCAGCCGTCCTCCTAGTCATCCCTGCTCCTACTTGTAGCATATTCACATAAGACCAAAGCTCCCAACTCCGTTTTTCCCCGGGGGCTACAGAGGACCCATCACTCGTGGGTGCCCAACAGTTTTGCTTTTGTGCAGCTCTCTCCTGCTGTCCCCAGAAAGCTGTTGGAGGTTGTCATTTCTGTACCCACAAGGTGCAGTCTACCAGAGGGTCTAGCTGTCCCTTAACACTAGGGTCCCAGCTGTGCCCTCTTCTGCTTGTTATCCAAAAACCCTTCCCTCTTCGTACAGACTGGATGCGGGTCAGCAGAACTTGGATCTTTTGTTTAGAAGCGCGACGGCTCTCTGGGTGTTTCCATGCAGTGTGCCCAGTGCTGGACTGAGAAACAAGCACTGGGCTCAATACCAGGTCAAACTGCTAGCTGACCCTTCTTAAGCCCCCTCTTACTTTAAGGGCTGGCCCTGGAAAGGCTCAGCTTGGTCCCGCACACCTTCCCCTCCCAAGGTCAAGTTGACCTCCCAGGATCCTCTACAGTCCCAAGACCTGTGTCTCAGAATGCCATGAAGGACTCGGCATGGGCAAGTCCAGATCCATTGAGCAGGGTCATTCCAGGACACATTTTCTGCCAGCACCATTCCAGGCCTGCCTGGCGAGGTGACCAAGGTGGCCTCTTCCTCAGCAGTCGAGAGGTGGCCTGTGCTACACACCGCCAGCTTCGTGTTCAAGCCATAAGCCTAGAGGGGGGCAATCAATCCAGGGAGAAGCACCCCCTTCACGCAGCCTGTCCTTTGTTTCCCCTCTAGGAAAGTGGGAGGTTTCCTACTGGAATAACTCTATGTGAGGCTCACAGTGGGCAGCCAGAGTGGTCCTCGGTCCTCTGTCCTCCGTCCTCCAAAGTTCCTTCCCAAACTTGGATCCCTGAACCCTGCTCCCTGTATCCCTGCAGGCTGCACCTTGCCTCCGACCTGGGGCCTGAGCCGTCCCCCACAGTTGACTGTCAAAGTCATTTAGCCTCATTTCCTCACCCTCATGACCACTGACATGGTCCTTGAAGGCCAACCCAGCCTTTGGTCAGAACAAATGTCCTCTCCACACCTCTGCTCTGGAAGCTGCATGTCTGCCTGGAGACCAGTCATCTAATCCTGGTCCCGCCCACCCACTGCTTCACCTCCCTGCCTGCCTGTCTAGTTACCACCCAGATCTCTGCTATGGACTCACCTCCGGCCCTGCTCGCTGTGTGGGTGAGAATGCCCCAAGCCTCCAGCCCCGTGGGCCCGCCCTCTTCGGGCCACTGGACCTATGGCTTTCTTCCCCTTAGGTCTTTCCAGCAACTCCTGCTCCCAACTCATGCCTCAGCCTCACCCAGGCTATCGGGTCCCAGTGGTTAACCAGTGATCCTTGTCCCCACTAGCATGCATATGTGTGACAAGGTATGAATCTCGAATGAACAGTGGAAAGATCTCAAGGAATCTGAAAAGGACAATAAGGAAGCACCTCCTTGTGGCACAAACAGTGAAAACATGTTCCGCTTCAGAGCTGAATGGGGCTCCATCGCGTACCATATAAGCAGCGCTGCCCTGTGTCCCAAAAGTAGGGGCAGTGGGTCTTGCTCAGCAGTACTGAGTCACCGGAAAAGGATGACGAGCAGAATAGAGAGGGCGAGTGTTCAACATACTGTTTTCATTTCTTCCTTAGACTCACCGGGGATAAAAAAAAACTTCTGCCTTCCTCTGGGATAAAATAAGTGGTCTCTCAGGGACCCTGCGAGCTGCTCCAAGACCACTAGAGACCCCCTGCCACCCGACAAGGCCACAGTGTCCCTGATCCTTGGTAGGGTCACCAGGACAATAGGCCCTGGGGCCCGTCTTGCCCTCCCTCTGCTCCTCCATCTTTTCTCTCATCGCCTTGCCTCAGGAACTTTCTAGCAGGACTCTTTGAGACAGAGGCAGCCATGGGGGCAAATGTTTGGGGGGGTCTCTTGCTCCAGAGAAGTGGTAGCTGAAGACCTTGCCCCATGGACACAGCTGCAGGGGCTGCTCACGGCTCACAGTCCCAATACAAAGCTGAGGCGACATCGGCATGAACGAGTCACTTAAACTGCCCCTGGTACCACATGTTCCTTTGACACGTGCTGAATCATGTCAACTCATGGTTTCATTTCCTGAAATGTGAGTGAGGTACCGATGTGCCATCCTGATGAGAAAAAAAGGATCTCCCTGCAGATTCAGTGCAGAGTTGAAGTCACGAAACTGGCATGCTCATTTTAGTGGACTACCAAATCGTACGAAGCCCGGGGCAGACACCAGGCTGGCCCGCCTAAGTGCATTGCTTCCATTGAATAGGCTTCCTCAGTAGAAACATAAAGAAGCGAAGGGAAGAAAACTGCATTGCACAGTGAACAGAATGATGCTCAGATTTGCTGAAGAAGCAACCTTGGTGCCGTCTTGCTTAGGGTGTGGTGTTTTATCAAAAGCGGGTTTTCAGGGAACTGGGGTGTATGCAAAGCTTTGAGTGGGTTGACAGGAATGGAGCTGCCTTTCAGGGACTTGAGCGCCGCGGGGCCCTGGAGAAGCTGCTCCCATCGGTGGTTCCCACCGCCTGCCGCCCTCAAGCAGCAGCCTGTTCTCTGGGGGCTGGAGTTCGGCGTCTGTCCCTGCGTGGACTCACTGCTTCTGAAGGAGGCGGCAGTTTCTCCTTCCTTGCGCTTTCCAAGCCGTTCTTCAGTGCCCCCTACTGGTGAAATAGAAACCAGAACCGGGTGGCAGTGCGTTTTCAGGCTTCCGCGCCCTCCTCTTTAGGGAGGAGTTTAGTAAGGAACAGTGCTGCTGAGGCCGGACAGTCCATACCCGATGCAGACATTCAGGCGAGCGTGACGCGCACGTGTCCTACACATGGAAGCTTCTTTCTCGGGTCTTGGGGGTAGCTTTCCAGCCTAGAACTGGGCCGGGGTCTCAGGACGGTGCCTCTGTCCACTTCTGGGTTCTTCTCCGGCACGGGACACCCAGAACGCAGCCCTCCGGCACTGAGCTCGGGCCCCGCCTCCAGCTGCTAAGCCGGAAGCAGGTGCAGCCGCTGTGGCTGCCGCCACTTGCTCTCTCCTCCCACCTCCACCTCGTCTTTGCTCCTGCTCTCTCCCCGCCACCCCACTCTGCCCAGAGAAGCAAAGTCCCTCCCTGTGCAAGAACGACAAACTCGCTCCTCAGGAGAACGCCGCGCTCTCCCTCAGGATCCAAGGGACTGGGGTGTTCAGTCCTTGGTAAGGAGAAGGAAGAGCTTACAGCCCAACTATTTGGGCACCATCCGGGGGGCATCAGGAGCTCTCCCCTTATTTTTCTGTTCTACTTGACATCAACTCATTCCATCCTGCTTGGGGGGCACTGTGCGTGTGCTCCTCGACCAGCTCCTGGCCCTTGCACATGGTCAGTAACACTCACATTGATAAATCTTGTTTCCTTTGGTGTGAACAACCCTCTGCATAGGGTGGAAACAGACTTCTCTTCTGGTTTCACATGTGATGGAATGAAAGATGCAGAGAGAGGAAGCTACGCCCTTGCTTGTTCAAGGGCGTAGTCCATAAGTTTCAGAAATTGCCTCGGAACCCAGTTCTTCTGACTCTCAGCCAAGGGTTCTCGCCCCAGAACAGCAAAGACTGAAGAGCAGAAGACAAGATGGAACCATATTTGTCGCCGACTTCAAAGCGGGAGCCCTTGGTGACCCTGGGCTATTCTTTTCCACTCGTCCCCCTGCCCCAGTCCTTGAGGACACCGCGAGGCATAGCTTTTCAATAACTAAGAAAGGTCACACTGTATTAGCATAACCAGTAATTCGGTCAATGCCTTACATAACAGTTTAACATTTTCTTTTCATGTAGTAGAGCATTAAAATTGTCCCTACTTGACCCCCGCTGTCCACAGAAAATTGACAGCTTTTTAATTAATGACTTCTGGTTGCTATAGTGTATCTTCTAGCTAATTACCCAAAGTGCTTACCTTATGCTAACAAGATTATAGAATTGTGAATATTGTACCCACTCTGTTAAGTTTTGCTCTTTACAATAAATGATGACTTTAAAGGGGATGATGCATAATTCTATCAATTCATGGTGAAATCCACATCCCTCAAATGAAACAAGAGCTAACCCTTGGACCTGTAGTCCTAATGGTGGAAGAATGGGCTCATTCTTACTCTGTTTAGCAAGCATGAGCAAATTTATAAATGGTGCTAACCTTCAGATTAGGTTCATTTTCTGGTGAGAAATGAAACTTAATGTTTTTCAAATGCATTTATACTTTATTTCTGTCCTCATTAGGACCTTTTAATAACGAGGTGGCTTTTCTCTCCAGACAGGTACTAGTAGACAAGGCTTTCAGCTGTTGGAGGTGGCTTAACAATGTTAAATTTCATATAGAATTTTTTTAGTATAAATGTGTCGATTATGACAAGCGTTTTTCTGGTGAAAATTCTTTGAGGAAAGGAAAGCATGTGTTTTGTTTTTTTTTTTTACATTAACAGTCCTGTAACTTTCTCACATTCTATCAGCATTATATTAGATTTTAAAGGTTTTTGGAACACAATTTTACATAAGTCATAAATCCCATAGCATTTTGAGATCTCTCATTTGCTGCCTTGTGGATATATATGTTTTTAAATCCTGCATTTGTCTGAATTTTCAGGTTGTGTCTTTTAAAGGAGACCTAGCTCCCAGCTTGCTGTGAACTTTGAGGAAGGCATCGGTGGTGGCTCGTACAGATTTTCGAACTGTGAACCCAATTTAAACACTTACATAAAAATTACAGGCTTCTGTTTTTTATTTTAAAGTTCCAAAGCATGGTATGCATCAGGAGGAATTTTATTGTTTATAAAACCATATCCTTAAAGCATACAATCAACTTTTATAGGCGAAAAATCATACAACCATCTCGATAGATGACAAAAAGGTAACCAGTAATAGTCAAGATTCAATCCTGATTAAAAGAACAAGAACAGAAATAAAGTTTTGTAAAAGAGGTGTATAGAAACACTTGTAAGACCCAGAGTGCTTTGGAAAATGAAGAAGAAAAAGATAAAAAGTCCAATAGATTCGTGGGCAAAAGATATGGATGGATGGTTCACCAAAGAACAAGTACACACTGACAACTCATGAAAAGATGTATAAGCAAAACAGGCAAGGAAAAAAGACCAAAAAATAGTTAAATTATACAAATTACAGTAACAAGTTGTATCCTGTAATGATGAAGATTAAATCAATTAGTAGTGTACGTGGAAGAGGGAAAAAACCCAGCCAGCACTGTGGGAAATAAAATAACACGTTTTTTAGTAAGCTACTTAGGAATACATTTCAATATTTAAATGTGCAGATTTCCACTCCAAGGGTTAACCCAAGAGATCGGCGACCACCCTGTCTTCCTCTCTGTTGACAGACTGATGGACAAGTGAGGTCCTTCATTGCAAGATGGTCCTTATTGTTGTGGAGTAGGAAGGACAAAGTCAATCAATCATAAAATGATTAAACAATTGCAAGCAGCACATTTTTTTAAAAATAAGCAATAGCAGAAAAATATTTGAGGGTTTTCCAGCTATATTGGTGTTACTGATTTTTAATTTTGGTTTTGCTGTGGAAATAGAATATAATTGATATTATCTTTACATTATAGAATCGATTGGAATGTGTATTTTGGCCCCCAATATTGTCTCTTTAATAACTGTTCTGTGTCCACTCAAAACTGATTTGTATTCAATTATTGTGGGGTACAGAGGTCTGTAAATTTTAGTTAAATTAATTGATACGGTATTAAAGTCTTCTCTCTTTAAAATATCATTTCTTCTGACCCTTTCTTTTTTTTTTTTGAGACTATAGTTACTATAAACGTTAGGCTATGTGATAGTGTTCCTGATCTCTAGAACCACCTGTTCTGTGTTTTTCACTCTTTTTCACTTTTTGTTTCACTTTGGATCATTTCCATCGACCTTGCTTTGTGTTCACGAACTATTTCCTCTGCTACATCCAATCTGCTTACTCGCTCATTTAAGGAATTCTTCGAACCCACCGTTGTGTTTCCTACTTCTACCCTTTTCTTTGTGTACCTGCTTCTTTTATGCAGTTTTAATGTTCTTTCTGAACCCCCGCCTGTTTACAAATACAACCATAATCATTACCAGCTTCCTGTCTGGCAGGTCCATAACAGGGCCCTGTTACTGTTTCCTGCTGTGGGCTTTTGTGGCGGTGGCGGTGGTGTGTGTTTGGGTTTTTGTGTGTGCGTTTTTGTTTCTGTTTTGCTTTTTTGTGTGCCTCATAATATTTTATTGAATTCTGGCCATGGCACATAAGAGTGGAGATTGAGGTAGGTTATAGTTATTTCTAGATCTTTCCTTTTTACCTGTTCCTCCCATCATCCTGAGCCAAAGATGAAATTGTTTATATAGCCCATATTTATGGGTAGGGCTTTTAATTCTTTGCAGCGAAGTGTTTACCTAGTAACCTGCAGCTTCAGATTTCTGATTCATTCAAAGAAAAGTATGACACTACAGATTAACAGTCTCTTTTTTGTTGTAAGAATAGGTGATATTCTTTTGTGTCTTTCTTCATCCTGAACAGAAATGAAGCTCTGTTTTTCACCTATCCTCTCTAGCAGTTTTATTTGGATAGAAACCACCTGTTACAAGGATTCTGCCTGTCCTCCTTATTCTGTGTGAAAGATCCCCTTACAGACATTATTCATTTCTGTTATCTCTTTGGTGGAGCACAGATCAGGGAAGGAAGGCATAGCCACAGCCTCTGTCCCTGGGAGCCAAGGGACACCAAGAGATAAACCTTCAGTTTGTTGGGAGACAGAAGGAGGAAGTGTCTCCCCATCTCATGTCCCCAGGCGCAAAGCATAGTGTCCTGCATGAGTAGTATGGTGACTGCTCACTTGTCGGCCCCTATGGAGGTTCCAGGGCCACGGACACCAGAGGTCCCTCCCTGGGGCCCGCCCGTGGCCCACGCTTTGGGCTTTCTCCAGAAAGACGGAACCCTGCCTTCCCCCGGGCCCTTTCCTCAAACCTTCAGTCTCAGAACAGAGAAGAGAGAAGCCCTATCAGCCTTTTAAGGTTTGGACCACACCCTCCAGCAGAAGGACAAGCAGCCTAGCCAGTGAACCCAAACCACGGCTTCCCCAGAAATCTCTCAAGACATTAATCTTCTGTTACATCATTTCTAAAAGATGTTTTTCAAAATGGCCTTATGTGGATCTGTCGCTGGCGTCAGATCACACCTGTGCGGCTCTCTTCTTGAGTACGAGCACGCTGAGGAGAGGGTGACCTAGTGCGGTGAGCTGACGACTTTAACTAAACAGCATTAAGCGGTGTTTACAGTGCGTGTGTTTCTAGACTGGAACGTGACCACACTTAGAAGAGAAACCTGCAATTACTGTCTTCTCTTTATAGACTCAGATGTGTGTAGCAAGCAAGGTTTTCAAGTGTCATGCCCCTGGAGCACTCCGTGTTTGCATTCATGTGAAGTCCCTGGGAACACAGTTTATTTAGAGCGATGACAGATGTCTACCTCCATAGTCATTCTGCTGTGATGTCTTAGAATAATTTATCAGCTATACTATTAACACTCATTAAACTTGCCTTTTTATATAGAAACTATCCGTAAGGCTTCTTACTCTTTATGTCAGAGTTTGAAATAAATACTGTCATTTTAAATATGTGTATCTCTCTTCAAACAGGAATTTTAATGTTGGAGGGAAGAAAAACCAATAAAAACAGCAGTGGACCCCATGACAGATATCTGTGCTCTGTGTCAAACATCAATCACTGCTCTTTATTATTCTGGGTGAACATGAGCTCATTGCCCCCGCCCCAACCCCCGCCGAGTGAATTCATGTCTCCATCACTGTTCCTCTTTTTTCTTTTATCCCAGGTGCTGGGGTCCCCCAGTTCCAGCCCATCGCCCTGAATGGCCGCATCCAGGCCCTCAGCAACGGGTCCTTGCTGATCAAGCACGTCGTGGAAGAAGACAGCGGCTACTACCTCTGCAAGGTCAGCAACGACGTGGGCGCAGACGTCAGCAAGTCCATGTACCTCACGGTGAAAAGTAAGGAAGACGGATGCTTTGTTTTGCCTAACTAGGTCTTTGGGGGCTTCAGTTCTCAATTGTGTCTGTACAGAGTTAGTGGAAAACAAAACAAGACAAAAACAAAATGTCAGTTGGGTAGACCCGTTTTTGCCTTTTTGCTGTCCTAGAAACACAGTGGAAGAGGAGGGTGAAATTCTAGCCAGTTGTCAACAGCATGCCCGTGTCCCCTTGTCTTTGGGGTGTGGAGCCACTTGCTTTGCTCCTTTCCGTCCCCATGGTCATTGGAGGAGGCTCGGGGCACCCTCACAGATGAGTGGGTCTCTGCCTATAGCACCTACATTTCTATCTATTCTGTTGGTTTTATCGGGGAGATGCCCGATGCATGGTCTCAGCCCTGTTTGTTTCAGAGATCTGTTTTCTGCATTTTGTGACTTGCAAGCTGGCTGGTCTGTAGATTTCCTCGTTAAGGTCCTTATGAAATCAAGCAACTGGAAACCTCCTTACCAAAAAAAATGCACAACTACAAGATAGACACGTGTAGCACTACACTTAGGCTCCCTGCTACTGTCCCACTTTGTAGAAAAGGCCCCATCTCATGAAATGGTTTTCATACTTTGTAACTAAACCATGGAAGAAAGGACGTAAAGTTAACCACCGTTTGCTGAGCACTGGTTATTAGCAGATGGCTGTACATCAAGTTTACAGTGAATGGCTGCTGTCTTTCTCTGTGTATATAATTTTATACCAGCTAAATTGTGATTTCTCACCAGCTACAAGGCTCTGATCAGCTTCCTCTTTATTTCAGTTCCGCTATTGATCAGTTGGAAAGGATGTCTCCCATGTCATTGATTAGGGGCATGGAAGCTAGAGTCAGTTTCCATGGTGCGTGTGTGTTACTTAAAGGCTAGTTACAGAGAGACAAATATTCATCCCACTTCATTAATAATTTATCCTAGTTCATCTATTATTTCCAAAAGAACAATGAAAATATCGTTATCTGTTTTCTATGCTTTTATATCATGAAAAAAACATGGTTCTGAAACAGTTGCACCAAAATGCATTCTGTGCACATCCACTGCGTCATTGGGCTTCTAAATTTTAAACCCTAGAAGAACTGATCCGCAAGAATCTGAAGACAAGTTGTTATATCGCTTAAATCCCAAGTTGAAATGGTAACTTTAAAAAAAATAATAAATTGATAAAAATATTGCAAAGGCCCAAAAGCTGAGAGCCAACGTTGATCAATGTTGATCTATCTTTTCCCAACAAAAGACATATACTTTGCAGTTTCTTTGATATATTTTGAGTGTACAAAACGTTTTTCTGTTCCATGCATATGCATAAATACATGTTCTAATAGATACAAGACACTATGAAAATGGGAATACACTCAACCATTGACCTTTGTAGATGAAAGAGCTTGTTTGGAAGAGGAGACAAAGCGGAAAGGCACAGAGCTGACTTCCTTGAGTGCCGGGCGAGGTATTCCATGGCTTGTAGACATACTTTCTGGACGGGAACAGAACGTTCAGCTTGGGGGGATTAAGAAAAGCTTCATGGAAAAACAACTGTTAAAGAATGAGCAGAACTTAAAATGGTAGAAATGGAAGATTTTCTGCACATGCTCTCTCTCCATAGCTTTGGTGCTGGCTGTGGAGTATGGGGGAGGGACCACCAAGGTGCCCCCCACCCTTAGCGAGCCTTATCGCCCGCGGGGCGATCAGTCCTGGGTGTGGGCAGCTGCCGTCCAGCAGAATGCCCTAGTGTCAGAATTGAGGGCAGAGCACCGCGGGTGCACGACGAGGGTGCCTTTATGCCTCTTTGTAGAATCGGCGACTTCAGAATGAAAACCTGTGGCATCTGAGTTCAGTCCTAAAGGACGCAGTCCACTTCAGGGGGTAGAAGTTTTGCAGGTAGAGCGCGGCACTTCAGTGAGAGGGAACAGAGGGAGCAGATAGGAGAAATTAAAAGACCTAAGGCAGGAGGGCCCTCTGGGTGAATGTGGTACCCAGTGCGTGGAGGAGGTTAGGGAAGGAAGCATTTAAATTGAGTGCAGGTCAAAAACAAGTGATCCTTAAGTTGGCCAATTTTAGGTCTTCTCAAACCATACAAACTATTAGTTGAGAGGCACTTTATTGTAACAAGTATACCAGTTCTTTTATTACCCCTGGGATGGCTTTATAGATTATTTCAGCTTCAAGCATCTGGTACTTTTAACCCTTTAAGTTGATAACAGTCAAATTCTGAAAAGTAAAAGATAATTTAAATAAGAGATATAGAAGCATGAAGGCAGATATACAGTGAATATATTTGTTGGTTAAATGGCATTTCTTAAAAGAAAACAACGAACAAACATGGGGATAACTTTCACGTGTCCTCTGTATGTTTGCTGAATGGCTACACGTGCACAAAGGAACTCATTGAGGCAGCTGGTGGAATGGAGACAGAGCAGCTGCTGGGGGCAGCGATTGTACTAATAGGCAGGGATTTGGAGCTCGGAGCCAGATGGGGGCACGGACTGCACCCTGGCTGAGTTGAGCTGTCCCCGGGCAGCAGACCCAGCAGACGTGGGTCCCTGTAAGTGCCGACAGGATTATACCTGGCATTGCAGCCAGGGAGGCTCTGGGCTCTTACCTGATATGAACCAGGTTCACATCAGGCACAAAGTCTTCAACATTCTATTGTTTTTATAAAGATAACAGAGGGGGCTCATCACACTGCAGACACACACACTTCCACATACACACGTGCACTCATAGTGAGCACTCGCCAAGCCCACCTGCCTCCCCAGCAGCAGCAGGAAGAGAGAGAACTATCACCTCATTACCCTTTATTGCGATCTCCCAATAGCCCAAAAAGCGACATGTACCCACACTCAAGTGCACACATACACCTCATTCCACGCAAACACAGAAATAATCATAAACCAACAAAAACGACCTACTCAAAGTGCAGCAGGACAGGATGACACAAAACATGGACACCCCTGGCCAACCACTGAGGAAACATCGCATGAAATCACTAAAAAAGGGACAATGATTCCCCGCTTTGTCCCCTCATAGTTGGTGACAATCCTTTACACCCCAAAGAATTTCTCCATACAGTTGAAATTTATTACATAAAAATGGTAACAAGGCTACTCTGACATGGTTACCGCTACTTCAACAACCTTGACGTGGTAGCCCTCAAACGAAAAACCTGTTGGGGGTGAAAAAGGAACCAATACCTTTCCAGGTGAAAATCAGGGGTGTCCTCTAACTAAAGGGACAGACATGGAAAGGGGTGATGGGTGTATGGTCAACAGGGGGCTCAGGCTCTAGGGAAAAAGCCTGTGGGGTGGCCCCCGAAGGAATCTGTTGCTCCTGGTTCCACCCCTTCTGGCCACTCTGATTTGGAACAAAGACCTTTCCCTTGTGAACCTGAGAAATGAGAGGATTCAGACCTTCCCCACAGGTAATCGTGAACATCAACTGCATAATATGTGGGAAGATACGCTGTAACGGGGAGAGCTCTGTGCACGTGTATCCCAACACACAAGCAGGGGGATGTCCTGATGGTTGGAGAGAAAGAGAAAACCCAGACGCCGATGGTGCAAAGCACAGGAACATTTCCAGAAAACCGCTCTGAAGAAAAAAATGGGAAGATCATAGGACAGGGAGGAAGAAGGGGAGACGTGACTTCCCGAGCCCCAGGGAGGCACGTGCACCACCCGCGTGAGGCAGGCACATGGGAGCGGCGCCGCGGGGAACTCTGACGGCCAGTGTCTTTTCCGAACCCTGGTTGTTTAAGAAAATCAATGAAGTGTTTGGGGATTTCACACTGAAAAAAGAAATTGATAGAAAGGAAATGGCACTGTGTGAAGTAAAAATGTTAAGCACGCTCACTTTTCTTGAAGTCATTTCAAAAACAATAGGCCGCAAATATTCCTCCGGTCAGTCAGTGGGTGGAGAGCTTTCTGCCTGATCAGGTGATGTTGGGAAATGAAGGCAGCTTCTCAGGTGAGATTCTGAGCTCCCAGGATGGCTGGTGCTGAGCTCTGTCCCTCAGCTCTACCCATAGGCCACGCTGCTGAGGGTTCACTAGGGATGCTGGGAAATGCGCGTCGAATCTCCCATCTGGGAATTTTCCTCACCGCTACTCCCAGGTTTTCAAAACCCACTACCCCAATAGCGGAGCAATTTAGCATTTTTGGAATCAGGCATGAGGAGGCTGTGGGCAGAGAAAAGACCGAGCAATCGCGTTTGAAGGGATCAACCAGACCAAGCCGTCGATGAGATAGAAAACGAATCGGGGCCGGTCCTTCCAGCTTTCCTGGTTGTCTTATTTCTGATTGTACTTGTTATCTCAATTCCATTTTGTTTTTTACCAAAAATTATCACAGGAATAGGGATTCAACAGATCACACGAGGCTAAGGACCCCTGGCAGGAGAGACAGAGGGACTGGCTTCTGCTTTGAAGCAAATTTGGCCCCTGGCGGTAACACTGCCCCCCTCACCCCAAGCCCACCAGGGGCTGCCGAAGCCTTTCTCCCACAGACCAGGGGCCCTTTGGGGTCTGGGCAGCACGTATTTTGTGGTAGGAAAATAGTTCCCCAAACTGCCGGGTCCCTCAAGTGGATGTCCCTTCCCTGATATTTCTCCCAGGTGCCAAAATCACATCCTTCCCTGCTGCCACTTTCCGCCACTGGCCAGTCTGACCTTGGGTCTTATGAGGAACACGGATTTCTGTACGGATCCATGGCCTGTGGTGCACAGGCGGCTCTTCCTGGGTTAGCTGCCCTGCCTGGGCTCTCTGTGACCCCCCCATGCGGTGAGCAGACGGCAGCAGGTGCTTCCCTGGGGGCAGCTACTCTTGGAATCTAATGCCCCCAGCCCCCTGGCTACCGGGGCAGCTTCACCCCTGCGCGTGCATTTGGCCACCGCATCTAATCACTTAGCAAAATGCCCGACTTATGGCAAGTACAGACTGGAAGCAACCGTTGATGGGGCTGAGGTTGTTGATATTATTATCATTGTTATTTCCAAATTACAGCTCAAGACACCTCAAACGAGGCAAATCAGTACCTCTAATAGGACATGAGGCGTTCCTGATTCAAGGCACCCAGTTTACACATTTCCGTAACTGTAGGGTCCACCAGCCCCCACTGCAGCTTATCCTGCACACACTCCCATAACCCTCACCATCCCACACAAGAGTCCAGTGTCAAAACATCTGTAGCTTTCATGGGGATGTCTGGGCACTATTGTAAGTAGAGGATTGGGAAAGTAAACACAGAAAACTGTAGGGGGCGACTGTCAGTGGGTGGAAGACACCCAACCCCTCAACAGCTGTAATGTCGATGGTGTGCAATGCATGGTGGAGGGTGGAGGGTGGACGGTGGTTGCTGCGTGATTGCTGGTGGCTGGTGGCTGGTGGCTGATAAATGACAGATGGTGACAGTGACTGGTGGCTGGTGGCTCATGGCTCCTTCCAGATAGAGTATCTTATACTCCGTCTAAACATTTGCATTTTACTTCTTCAGTGAGCCTGAAATTCCACCAGCTACAGACTCTTTGGGGTTAATGAGGAATTCGTGAAATGGGGAGGGCTAATCTAGCGACTGCCATCTGTTACTGACTCCAGTTTGAATCTCTCTCTTCTCTCAGTGTTCAGTGCTAAAGTGTATGCCCCCAGGATTCCTATGTTGAAGTTCTAACATGAGTATCTCAGAATGTGACCTTATTTAGAACTAGGATCCTTGCAGATATGACTAATAAAGACGAGGTTTTCCTGGGGTAGGCTGGCCCTTAATCCAATATGACAGGTGTCCTTAGAAAAGGGGGAAACCTGGACATGGGCAGAGGGAATACAGCCACGTGCAGACAGAGATTGGAGCTATACTGCCACCAGAATGATGCCAGGGGATG